>JAODAL010005746.1:0-140295 GCA_025379985.1 Phyllomedusa bahiana | reverse complement strand
CCCCCAAAAACCCCCCCCCCCCCCCCCCCCTTATACGGCCCGTCATTTCGGTACACTGCGCTATAAAAACCCCGGCTTTAATGCTAGTCAGCCCTGGGTTTTACTGCTATTTCGGAGGAAGCCCTGAGGGTTTTCCCGCTCCGTTATCGGAGTTTTTCCACCCGCCTCCGCTTTGCCCACAAGTCCAACTGCCCGCTCGTACCTCGTGGTATCCGTATAGAAGGTACCTCATTCTTCTTGCCGCACGTCTCGATCACCGGAGCTGGTAAACACTGCTGTCTCCTGTGCGAGCGCAGGCGAATGCCGAAACTGTTCTTCCCGCCGCTGCGCTCTGCGCTCCTTCTGCCTCAGCTGCAGGCCTTTGTTCTCTGCTTTCCCGCCGTCAGCAGCCTTTATGGTTGAAATGAGCCGCGCGCTTGAGCTATGGGTCCGCAACTTCTCCGGGTGATTCTCTGTGATGCCGGCCTTATTTTCCTCTGCTTTCTGTAGAGTTTTCGCCAGGAATTACGCACAGCAGCCCCCTTACTATGCGACCGGTCTCAGGAGCCGAGGAGTTAAGCGGCCATCTTAGTTGGTCCCCCACCCCCGTTTTTATTTTTAAATTTCACCAGTAGCCGCTGCGTTTTCCACCCTAGGCTTATACTCGAGTCAATAAGCTTTCCCGGTTTTTGTGGCAAAAGTAGGTGCCTCGGCTTAGACTCGAGTATATACGGTATTTGGTCACCTACAAACAAGCAAGATTTCTGGCTCCCACATACCTGTAACTTCTTCTTTAAGAGCCGCCTCTGTCCTCCACTCATGACCTGTAGTAATGGCACCTGTTTGAACTTGTTATCAGTATAAAAGACACCTGTACACAACCTGAAACCGTCACACCCAATACTCCACTATGGTAAGGACTAAAGAGCTGTCGAAGGACACCAGAAACAAAATTTTAGAACTGCACCAGGCTGTGATGACTGAATCTGCAATAGGCATACAGCTTGGTGTGAAGAAATCCACTGTGGGAGCAATAATTAGAAAATGGAAGACATACAAGACCACTCATAATCTCCCTCGATCTGGGGCTTCATGCAAGATCTCACCCCGTGGGGTCAAAATGATTACAAGAACGGTGAGCAAAAATCCCAGGATCACACGGGGGACCGAGTGAATGACCTGCAGAGGGCTGGGACCAACGTAACAAAGGCTACCATCAGTAACTCACTACGCCGCCAGGGACTCAGATCCTGCAGTGCAAGACGTGTCCCCCTGCTTAAGCCAGTACAATGTCCGGGCCCGTTGTAGTTTGCTGGAGAGCAATTTTGGTGATCCAGAAGAGTATTGGGAGAATGTCATATGGTCAGATGAAACCAAAGTAGAACTGGTTGGTAGAAACACAACTTGTCGTGTTTGGAGGAGAGAGAATGCCGAGTTGCATCCAAATAATACCATACCTACTGTGAAGCATGGGGATGGCAACATCATGCTTTGGGGGCTGTTTCTGTGCAAAGGGACCAGGACGACTGATCTGTGTACATGAAAGAATGAATGGGGCCATGTATTGTGAGATTTTGAGTGCAAACCTCCTTCCATCAGCAAGGGCATTGAAGATGAAACGTGGCTGGGTCTTTTAGCATGACAATGATCCAAAGCCCACCGCCAGGGCAATGGAGGAGTGGCATTTCAAGGTCCTGGATTGGCCTAGCCAATCTCCAGATCTCAATCCCATAGAAAACCTTTGGAGGGAGTTAAGTCAAAGTTGCCCAGCGACAGCCCCAAAACATCACTGCCCTAGAGGAGATCTGCATGGAGGAATGGGCCAACATACCAGCAACAGTGTGTGCCAACCTTGTGAAGACTTACAGAAAAAGTTTGTTATATATCCTTTGTTGGCAATGACAGAGTTCAAAGTATTGAGATGAACTTTTGTTATTGACCAAATACTAATTATCCATCATAATTTGAAAATAAATTCTTCCCAAATCAGACAATGTGATTTTCGGTATTTGTTTTCTCATTTTGTCTGTCATAGTTGAGGTCTACCTATGATGACAATTACAGTCCTCTCTCATCTTTCTAAGTGGTAGAACTTGCACACTTGGTGGCTGACTAAATACTTTTTTTCCCCACTGTAGATGCTCGCTACAGCAATTGTAAAAGTCATGGTCTATTACATATTGTTTTGACAGAGAGAGAAAATAGTCTAAAACGTTCTTTATTAATTCAGGTGGAATAGATGTTGAAGAATAGGCGCAATGGAGAACCAATAAAATAAAACTTTTACTATTAGTTATATTTTATTAATTCTCCATTCTGACTATTTTGCTTATATGGAGGGAGATACCTTTATAATCTACATTTAGTTTGTATTGAATTGGAATAGATGTTGGCAAAGTTTAATATATTTCTATACAAAGACTAGATTCATTATTGTGTAGTTATCAATTATTGTGCTATATGCCTACACATTCATCTCTTAGACTGGTATATAAAAGAACTGCTGGGTGGTATCCGCCAGGTACCTAAGGATACTCTATAGCAGGGGTGCACAACATTTTCTAATCCAAGGCCCAGATTGTTATATCGTACTTCTCCCAAGGGCTGCAGTTAATCTTAGAGGGGATTCCCCATTTGAGACCTTTATGGCACTTCTACTGTAAATACCCAAAATGGCTGAGAGATCTTGGTTCCACATTAGGCATTCCCAGAGATTAGAATAGGGGGTCCCCTGCTCTTTACTCCAGAAAGAGGATATGAGGTGGCTGTTTTCATTGTAGATTTGGGGGGGTTACAAAATTGGCTGTTTCCCATCTATAACCAGAGAGAACAACATACATAGATAGCTAGATATATAGCTACAGTGAAGGAAATAATTATTTGATCCCTTGCTGATTTTGTAAGTTTGCCCACTGACAAAGACATGGACAGTCTATAATTTTAAGGGTAGGTTAATTTTAACATTGAGAGATACAATACAGAAAATCACAATGTATAAATTATATAATTTTATTTGCATTTTGCTGAGAGAAATAAATATTTGATCCCCTACTAATTTCTGGCTCCTACAGACCAGTCAGACGCTCCTAATCCACTCGTTACTTACATTAAAGACAGTTGTTTTAAATAGTCACCTTTATAAAAGACTCCTGTCAGTCTCAATCAGTCAGACTATAACCTTTAAAACATGGGCAAGGCCAAAAAGCTTTCTAAGGCTGTCAGGGACAAGATCATAGACCTGCACAAAGCTGGAATGGGCTACAAAATCGTAAGTAAGACGCTGGGTGAGAAGGAAACAACTGTTGGTGGAATAGTAAGAAAATGGAAGAAATAAATGACTGTCAATCGACATCGATCTGGGGCAAGATGCAAAATCTCACCTCGTGGGGTATCCTTAATCATGAGGAAGGTGAAGTTAAAGCCTAAAATTTCAGGGGGAACCCTTGTTAATGCCTCAAGGCATCTAGGACCACAGTCACCAAAAAAACCCTTTGGGTAACACATTACGCCGTAATGGAAAAAAAACCCGCGTGCCCGCAAGGCCCCCTTCTCAAGAAGACATTTGTCGGGCCCCAAACGAAGTTTCCCAATAAACACCGGGGATAAATCCTGTGGTGCGGGGTAGGTCCCGTGGTCAGATGAGACATAAATTGAGTTTTTTGGGGTGTCACCTCAACCCCATTTTTTTGGGGAAGAAAAATTTTTTGCCTTGCCCCCAAAGAACACCGCCCCCACTGTCAAGCATGGAGGTGAAAACTTTTAATTTTGGGGGTTTTTTTCTCTGCTTAGGACACAGGCCCTTTTTTTCCCCGGGCATCATTGGAAAATTGGGGAGCCATGTCCCTGTAAAATTCTAAATGACAACCCCCTTTCCCTCCGCCAGGAAATTAAAAAGGGGGTTGTGGGGGGGTTTACCCGCAAGACAATGACCCAAAAAAATGCCCCAAAGGAAAACCCAAAGGAGTGGTTCCAAAAAGGGAAGACTTTCCCTTTTTTTTCAAAACCCAGCCCTCTACCCCTTTTTAAACCCCTAGAAAAATTTGGAGAGTATTGAAGCACAGCCTAAAAATTCTTAAGGTTTTTGAAATAAATTTTGCAAAGGGGGTTTTTGGAAAAAAATTTTCCTTTCTTGACATGGGCCAAACCTCATCACCCAAACAAAAAAGTTTGACTGGGGTGCTTTCCAAAACGGGGGCCCTTTGCCACCAAAGTTTTAAAGTCTTTTTTCCCGAGGATAAAGGGGTGGGTTTTGACCCAGTGAGGGCCTGGATTTTGGCTCTATTAGAGGTAAAGATAGGGGTAGGACTGCCCCTATTTAAATTTTCACGTTAAAAGGGTTCGGGGCCCAGCTTAAACTCTTTTGATCAAAATAGGGAAAACCCGAGAATCTCAAATTTTTTTTCTGTATGATAGACAGAAATTTTTTTTTAAGGGTTTTCCACGTAATGCATTGCCCTTTTTGCAAAGTTTTCCGCGGGAGGGGGTTTCGTGTGTATAAAAATTATATTTATAAAAATATATTTAAAAAAAGATATTTATTTATATTTTAAAAATTTTTTTTAAAAAATGGGGTTTTTTGCCGCCCCCTTTTTTTGGCATTTTGTTTTTTCAGAAGTGTTTTTTGTGCAGAACCATACGTTATTTTTTTTTTTTTTTTTTTTTTTTTGGTTTTTAAAGTATTTGGGGGGGGAAAAGGGGGCCCCCTTTTTGTTTTTCTGCACCTGCCCCTCTCCCCAAGGCGCCAAAAGGGAAAAGGTGCAGTTTAAAAGGGTTTGGGGTTTTTTTTATTTTTTTTTTTCTCCCCGGATAAAGGGGTTGGGTTTTGACCCATTGAGAGGCCTGGATGGGGGCTCTAGTGAGTTTTTAAAAGAAGGTAGGACTGCCCTATTTGAGATCCTTTGGGAAAGCGGGGGCGCTTAAACATTTTTTGGGATAAAAATTATTTTAACCGAAAATTTAAAAAAAGGGTTTTTTTTTTGGGCCAGGGGCTAAAATACTTATTTTCTCAGCAAAATGCAAAAAAAAATTTATATAATTTTTTAACAACGGGGTTTTTCTGTATTTTTTTTTGGTTTTTTCTACCCTTCAATGTTAACTTTAAACCCTCCCCTTAAAATTATAGACTTTTTCTGTCTTTGTAAAGGGGGCAAAACACAATCAGCAATAAAATAATTTTTTCCTTCACTGGTTTAATAAGGTTTATTGGGATTTCATGTCAGATAGTGAGAAAAACTTGCATATGTAAATTTTAAAATATAGTGTCTGTAAATTTTGGGTTTTTCAATGTAGCCCAAACAATCATGCAGCACAACATGCCCACTCACCAAATTCTGACTCTTCTCCCAGTTCTCTCCCATACCGGAGCATAGAATCCCCTAGTAATCCTTCTGCTGGGGAAACCCAAAGTTTTTACTTGCCCCTTGTTTTTTTGGACATGGGGTTGATAAACCCTATTGGCTCGAATAAGCTGGAATAAAAAAAAAACCATTTATTATTTCCTTTTGGTATACAAGGATTTTTGGGTCCCTTCACCCCATCCCCGAAGTAAAAAAAAACAAAAAACATACCACCACACAAGCAACAACAGGGGTCTGTCCCTGTAATATGTTGTTTACAAAAACCCCCTTATGTCTTTGTTTTTTTTCATAATTTTTCCCAATAGATTAAACAATAAAACCGGGCAAAAAAAGGGAGTTAGAAAAAAAGTAACAGGCATGGGAATGGGGAAAGCTAACAACTAAAAATAATACAATTTTAAAATTAAATGTTATTTGGGAAGACTTTTCATAAAATTTAATTTTGTTTATTCCTTTAATTTTGTAAAATTTATTTTTAACTTTCCCTAATATTGCCATGAAACAGTTCGGACAGCGTTTAGACAGCCGAGTGGGGGATTCAGTAAGGCCCGGGTTGTTATAGTTTTTTTGGAAAACCTTGTCAACTCGTGAGAAATACACAAAAAGGGGGGAAATTTCAAAGAAAAATAAAATTTTGGGCCAAATATTTAATTTGCTAAAAAGATTATCCAAATTGAGGGGGACAGTAAAATTTAAGGGAAATTTTTGAAATTTGGGTTTTTGCATTACCTAAGTTTTTTATTTTTAAGCAGATCTGGGCAAACCCTGTGCATCTTTAGTATTTTTGCAGCAGGTGGACGGGGCAAAACCCCCCCCCCTTTCTGTGATTGGCTGACTGAATTTATTCAGCCTGTTCGGACAGGCCCCCGGAAAGGGGCCCGCTCCCTACGTTGTGTTTGGGGTTTTTTCCCTTTGAAACTTTTGTGCTTAAATCCCCTCTGAGCTTTGATTTTGGGAAAGTGAAGAAAAACCCCTGTGATAAATTGCCCTTTTAAAAGGCCCGGGGGGGCCCGCTCCTCTCTTTGATGGTCCTTATGAAAAGGGTCTAGGAAATTTTACTGAGTCTCTAGCTCTAGATGTACTCTCCCCCTTATAAACACGTTTTAAACAACCCCCTCCCAAATTTTAAACCCCAGCCTTTTACACCCTTCTTTTACCCCACCTGAAAACCAGAGGGGGGGGGGGGGGGGCGAGTGCATTTCTCACATTTGTTTTCATTTTCGGCTGTTTTTTTAACTTTTACGGGAAATTTCGGTGATGGTTACAAAAGCCTTTTGGAGCCTGGGGGTGACCGCTCTGCACCCATGGAAGCTCCCGGGAAAGGGCGCAGACTGTGCCATCCCCTTCCCCCCCCTGTTTACACAAAAAGGGTTCAAAAATTTTCCCAGTTGGGGAACCCGCCTCCTGGGGGGGAGGCACGCCTCCCGGAGAAGGGGACTCAACCCCGATTTTTGAACTAAAACGAAAAAGAAACAGCTAAAGTCTAGAAAGTTTCAAATGATAAAACCCCCTTTAAAGCACGGGGTTTCCTGTTTTTTAAAGAAAAAATCATTTGGGTTTCTCTTCACAAAATCTTTTTCT
This sequence comes from Phyllomedusa bahiana, assembly GCA_025379985.1. NCBI lineage: Eukaryota > Metazoa > Chordata > Amphibia > Anura > Hylidae > Phyllomedusa > Phyllomedusa bahiana. Next base: position 133,378 of record JAODAL010005746.1, on the reverse strand, counting down.
CAAAGTTATCCCTACGATTATTAGGTTTTACCACCTCCAATACTGAAAAGCTTAAATCTAATTTATTGTTACCATGTTCCTCCATCATATGTCTAGCTACAGGGGTGACACGTTGGTGTTCGACATCCCCAATATGCTCCAAAAAAACGCCTTTTGAACTCCCCCCGTGCTTACCTACTTTTTTAGTGGGCAACACAGGTAAACGGTTTTAAACAGGGTGACTATATCTTTGCGAGGTAGCTTATCCCTATATTTAGTGAATATTGTTGTATTTTATCCCATAGCTGAAGGTGCATTGGGAAGGTTCCAAAGAAGAACAATGGTTGAGGTGGTCCCACACATTCTAAGGGGGTTCAAGTTAGGGAGTTGGGGGCCCGGTGTATTTGGGAAATCTTAGTCATGCTTTCCAACCATGTCAAACTTTTTAGCGGGTTTAATGTCAGTTCCTTGATGAAAGATCCCATTTGCTCCAGTGAAGACAAATGGCATGTATTGGTGTACGTGATCTGGAAGGATGGATTCATACCAAAATCGGTTGACAGTGCCATGACAATAATGCTACTACCACCAGCTTGTATTCTTCCAGCAATGGTTGCACAGTGTATGTTCTCTGATGTTTCTTGCCTGACACGTCAACATCCATCCACTCAGTGATGCAGAAAAATTGACTCATCGGGGAAAGGGAATCTTGCAAACCCGTGGGGTCAATTTCCGTACTGCCCTCAAAATTGAAACCTTCTTTTGACAGCTCCAAAGGGAGAGGTCTGTGACTTTTGTCTCTTCGGAGCCCCCTACACATAGGGTTCATTAACGTTGTTTTTTAAAACTTCTGGTTCCTTTATACGGCGTTCACCTCTCACATCAAGGCGTGTGTGCTGCCCTTTTCCCAAATCCCTTTTTCGCAATGTGCCCTGGGTCCCCTCACAATACCTTTTATTCAGCGCATTCTACAGTTCACAAACTGCACAGTTTCAGGAATACCACCACCCTTGGCCCCAAAAGCCTAAACTCTTTTTCAACTTTTAAAATCGCCCCCCTTACCTATAAGCAACGAGGGATATGTGTGCAGACAGCCTATTGAAACCCCATTTTAAACCCCCCAACACATGATTCCTCATTCGCGTCGGGACATGTCCTCAGAAGGGAAATGGTCATAAAAATTTCCGACTGTGTTTTTCTTTTTGTAAAGCCAAAAATTAGAGAAGCACATTGAACGCGTGAGTAAATATTACCTGGGTTTGGCTGTAAATATTCTGTGGTTTTGCAGAGCAGTTCAGCAACCACCTTGTTTGTGATGTCAATTTTCTAAAACAAAAATGCATCATTAAAATGTATTACTGCTATTCACAACTGCAAAATCATGAACCCATTAGGGGGATTTCCCACGCACGGGTTTTTTGGGGGGTTTTTCAAAATGGTTTTTGCAGTTTTGCAGACCGCCGAAAAACGCCGAAAAAGAGCACAATGGCCCCTATGGAAAACCCGGCAAAACCCCCCTGCTGGGTTTTCCCCGGCGGTTTTTTTTCCGCCCGCAAACAACTACAAGCACAATCTTCCCTCCGGTTTTCGGACGGAATCTGTGCTTGTGAATGTGAAGGGGGAGGGCTTTTCCCGCTCATTGCTGTGGGGACGGCGGCCGGTTTTGTCCTCTGCCTTGGGAACGCACCCTTACACTGGATGCACGTAACTTTTTTTTATACAATTTTCTTAGGTAAGAAGCCAGAAGCCAAGGCAAGTACAGGGATGGAAAACAATTCCTCTCGTTTGGATCCTTCATTCAAAGCTGCATGTGGTTTTCACTGTAAAAATCCAGCCTAGGTATCGATATTTCAATGGATTAAAGAAGCATGCACTACATTGTATGCAGTGAATCAACAATGTTCTAGGAGGTGCAGTAGATTTATTCATGCCAAGTAACCATATCATGTGCCTCACATATCTAGTAACACTACATTCCCGCAGCCAGAACGTGGCATGCTCTATCACACGTGTCAGACTCAAGGCCTGTGGGCCAAATCCGGACCAAACGTGGTTTAATGCAGTGAGCAAGGATGGACACCATCTGTATTCAGAAGGACTTGTTCTCCACTTCCCCCAGATGATACAGCCAAGCACTTGGTAGAGGTGGCTGCGCCAGCACAAGAAGCGGGCACTATCTTTGATTCAGAACTCCACCATGCACCCTCACAACGCTCTGTTCAGCAACTTATAAGTGGTAGCACAGCCCTATTTTGGTACCGTGACCACCATCGAAGACCCTCCAGCAGCCATAATGCTGATGTGGCCCTTGGTGAAGAGGAGTTTGACACCCCTGATCTGTTGCAGGACATCTAAGAGAAATAGTGTCCTCCTAACAACATTGCTTTTATAAGAGGATAGATAGTATGACCTAAAGAGTTACCATACAGCACCACTTCGGGTATGCTCACACGGCGTGTTGGATCAGTTTTTAGATGCGTGTTTTGATCTGTGTTTCTGGCCCTAAACGGACCAAAACCCGCATCTAACAATGTGCAGTGTGATTTCACATTGCTCACAATGTAAAACACGCATCAGCGTTCAGACGAGTGATCACCGATGCGTGTTTACATGCGTCTTTCTGATGCATCTTTCAGATCCATTCAAACAATTGACATGTCGATTCTGATCTGTTTGATGCAGCAGACACCCGCTTTAAAACTATAGGGTGCGTTCTGCTGCTGGATGTGTTTTGGATGCGTTTTTCGGATCCAAAAACACTGTGTGAACATACCCTTACAGTCAGCATGCAAAGAATACAGCTTCAAATTCCAGATAATAGTATAAAATTCTCTGATTTCTTTATTATCAAAATCCAATCTTCAGGACAATCACCAACATTATAACATTCACATATGTAGTGTTGAAACACCACGCTGACGCGTTTAAGATCTAACTTGGGCTTAAAGAGAACCTGTCACATAGGATATGCCCCCCTTGGTGAGGGCAGAACAAGCTAGTGCAGGGGTGTCAAACTGCAGCCCTCCAGCTGTTGGGAAACTACAACTCCCATCATGCCCACTGTTAGGGATTATATAAATGCATGATGGGAGTTGTAGTTTCCCAACAGCTGGAGGGCCGCAGTTTGACACCAGTGAGCTAGTGTCAGACCTGCTGTTTACAGAGCTGTATCCCTTATTCTGTAAGATGCTGTAGTATTCGTGTATTTAATTCTCAAATCTGCAGTTTTCAGCCATAGGAGTCATTCGAAGAGTCATTCAAAGAGTCAGTTTTTTTCAAACCCCGCCCACCTGAGGCTAGCCCCGCCCACCTCAACTGATAAACCTATGACTTTGAATAGGTAGAAACATGTGAATAACTGTCAGTGGGCGGGGCTAGCCTTTGACGGGCAGGGCTAACACCTGCTCATGAATAAGATTAAATGCTCTAAAAGGGTAAATGCTCGAAAACTACAGCATCTTACAGAATAAGGGGCACAGCACTGGAAACAGCATGTCTGTCACTAGCTTGTGCTGTCTCTTCCCTTTCAGCTTTGGCTTACAGTCAGCAGCATGGACTCATAGTGCTCTGTGTGCTGCTATGCAGGTATACTTGTCCTTACTATACATTACACAAGACCTAAATAGAAATGAACTGCTGGGTAAAGGACTGTATGCCCTAGATTTACTGTACATCCCTTTTTATCCTGCTGCAGGTCGGCCCAGCTAGCTACGAACCATCCGTCCTCAGCTCAGCTATATTTGGAACTCCCACAGAAATGAATGGGGAGGACGACCTCAAGTGTTGTCATTCTCCATGATGGACAGCTCGTACCTAGCTATCAGTCGGCCTGCAGCAGTGAAAAGCACTAGTGCGGGACACCCCTTTAAAGAGAACCTGTCACATAGATTATGCCCACCTTGCCGAGGGCAGCACAAGCCATTGTCAGACATGCTGTTTCCAGCGCTGTGTCCCTTATTCTATAAGATGCTGTAGTTTTAGAGTATTTAATGTAAATCTTATTCTAAGGGAAATGTCGAAAACTACGCATTCGCACAAAGGTGCCTGCCACTGAACAGTTATTCACTGTTTACTATTCAAAGTAATTTAGTTGTTCAGTTAGGGGTGGGCTAACCTCATGTATGGGCGAGGTTTGAAAAAAAACTTAACTAATGAATGACTTCGAAGGATCTTATGCCTGAAATACTGCAGATTTGAGCATAACTACGAAAACTTCAGCAGCTATATAGAATAAGGAACATGATGGATACAGCGGTCTGACACTAGACATGTCTGTCCTCAGCACAGGGGGGGGGCAAAAACTATGTGGACAGGTACTTTAATGAAAAAGAGAAGATGAGCAATTATCATCACAGGCAGATGTAACAAGTTCATTTAAGTTTTACATTAATCCAGTATTAAAGAGAATCTTACTCTTTCCATTTCTTGAAAATCATGGTCAAGTTTCGTTCCTTCAGCTCCACTAATTTTCTCACTTAAAAGCTGAAAGTAGAAATTAAAATAATTAAACAGTTATAGCACAGAAGAGTCAGACATCACATACTGCTCCATGAAATCTGCCGTTTATGTGAAATTACAGTGTGATACATTTGAATGGCTAAAGCAGAAAAAAATGATAATTAGGTCACCTACTGATCGGCAATCATACATATAGGATATTGAGATTGCAATAGTGCTTCTAAAAGTAAGAGGTGGGATCACTGATGAGGAGCCCCATGTTTTTGGGGAGGAAGTCTTGACAGACGTGATCATGGGCTGAGTGCTTCTGCTGCACCGACATTCATTTGGGGGCAATATCTGGCTTAGTATCACAATAGACTTCTGGGGCGACATGTATGAATGGGGCTGCACCAGTTTTCTGGTGTACTTTGAGCTAAAAATAATGTATGAACAGGTGCACTCCAAACTTTGGCACAATAAGTGCCTTTATAATGCGCCAAAGACCCCTTTTAGTGCGCCAAAGATTTGGGGGCGTGTCGCACCACATTAGTAGAATTAGAGACATTTATGATTCTTTGACGCCAAAACTTTGGCCCCAAAAAAACATTTTAGAACGAGAAGGGTTTTAAAAGGTTTGGTTTGCTGACCCGGATTTTTGTATTGGAAATGTGATGTATTTTTGACCTGAAAAGGAACGGTTCATCCCTTTTGGACGCATTTGCGCTGCTTTAAAGCGTTTTTAAAAAGGGTTTCAGCCCGGATTAAATACTTGTCCCCCAGGGAACCCAATTTCATTCAAACAAAAAATTTTGATAATTTTTTTTTTAAGGAATTTATTTTTTAGGGATTTGGGTTCTTAGGCGGGGGTTCCCAAACCGTCGGTCCCGCGGGACCGGAAAGGGCCCCTTAAGCGCTTTCCCTGCCGGTCCGCGGCCCGGGGCAAAACCTGATGGGCCGCCGGTGACTTTAGTAGGGGGGTTGGCTTCGGTTTGGGCGGGGGCCGTTTAAATTCGGCCCGCGGCCCTAGAGGTCCCCTTCAGCGTGGGCTGATTACGGGAAAGCAGGGGGGTGCTTACCGCCCCTGTTTCCCTTTCATTGTAGAGCGGCGTCATTAAAGCCCCCGCCCCTAAAACGTTTCAGCGGCGCAGGGAGTGGGGAAGCCGGGTGAGGGTCCCCACCCCCCCCCCCCGGGAGGGCTAGGGTGAGGAGGGCTCCCCGGGAGGGGGGGGGAAAGGTGGTGACTTCTTATTTTTTTTTTTTTTTTTTAAATTGTTGGTCCCTTTTGGGGGCCCAGTATAAACCCGGGGGCCAGTACAACCCACTTAGGGGGCCCAGATATATGGGGGCAGTACCCGGGGGGGAGTATTATGTAAAAATTGGGGGGCACTCTTAATGTACAACGGGGGGCCCAGTTAATCCCTTTAAAATCCACTATTTTGGGGGCAGCTATTATTTATACTACTGGGGGAAGCTTATCTAGGGGGTTTTTACTACCTTTGGGGCGGGTTCTATTTTATCACTTTTAGGGGGGCCCAGTATTTATTATCATCCTGGGGGCAGCTATTTTTTTATACTACGGGGGGCCCAGTTATTTATTATCATTTAGGGGGGGAAGCTATTATTATCACTATGGGGGCAGCTTTTCCCTATTTTATTTCATTTACCTTGGGGGCCCAAAGGTTTTTTCCTCTTTTTTCTTATATTGGGGGGAAAGTTCTATTATCACAAAGGGCGGCCAGGGCCTTTTTTTGGGGTTTAATTTTTTTCATCTGGGGCAGTTTTATTTATCACTAGGGGGGGGGCAGTTTTTTCCTTTCCATTTTTAAAAAAAAGGGGGCCAGCCTATCACTATGGGGAGTATCCACCTACGGGGGGCAGTTAAACCTTGGGGCAGTAACCCCCTACTGGGGGCAGTTATCACTAGGGGGCCCAAAGTTTTTCACTCCCGGGGGGGGTTTTTCTTTTTAATTTGGGGGCAGCTATCATAACCTTGGGGGCGGCTTTTTGGGGGTATTTTCCCGGGGGGAAACCCTTTTGTTCATAACCATACGGGGGGCCGCTATTTTTCCCTTACCCTACGGGGGGCCCCTTATGTATCACTTTTTGGGGCAGCTATGTTTCATTATCACTACGGGGCCGCTATGTTTCTTTACCCACTACGGGGCAGCTATTTTATCTTTTTCATACGGGGCAGCTTTGTTTTTCACTATTCCCCTACAGGGGAGCTATGTATCCCTATCATACGGGGGCGTTTAAGTAAAAATTTCAAAAGGGGCAGCTATGTTTCCTTACCTACGGGGCCGTATTTTTATTATAAATTACTGGGGGAAAGCTATTTTTCATTATTCACAAAATTTTTACGGGGGGCAGCTATGTTTAAATTATCATTTAATGGGGCGGATGAAATCATTATCATTACGGGGGCGCTATGAATCATATCACTAAGGGGCAGTTTTGTTTCACTATTTTTCCGGGGGGCAGTATGTTTTTTTTATATACGGGGAAAGTTGTATCATTACCCATAGGGGGGAGTATGTTTCTTTATAACTACGGGGGGCCAGCTATTTTTTCATTCTCAAAAAAGGGGGGCTTTTGTTTTTTAAAATTCCACTAGGGAAAAAAACCTATGTTTTTCATTATCACTAGGGGGGCAGATTATGCCATTATCACTAGGGGGGAAGCTATGTTTTTTTTTCCACTAGGGGGAAGCTTTATTTATCACTCCCCATTTTTGGGGCAGCTATGTTTTTTATATTCCACTACCAAAGGGGGAAGTATGTTTTTTAAAATTATCATTTTAACCAAAGGGGCATATGTTTTTTTCACTATCCATTTAAAAAGGGGGCATTTAGTTTCTTTCCTACGGGGGAGCTATGTTCTTTTTCCCTTTAGGGGGGGCCGCTATTTTTATACATTTTTTCTTAAACCTCTGGGGGCATATGTTTCATTATCACTACGGGGGGCAGAAATGTTTTAAATCACAAATGGGGGGATTTTCCTTTATTTATTTACCTTTGGGGCATATATCTTATAATAAAAGAGCTGATTAAAATGTATTTATTTCATGTATAATGTAAACCCCCGAGTGATAAATTATTACGCAGATGTTTTCAGTCGTGGGCAGCATTTTTAATAAAATAGTGACCCCAGAGCTGAAAATTATTTCCCCGTTAAAAAATAGGGTTTACCCATACTTCCCCCTAAATAAACACTTTTATACCTTTTTTGGGTTTTTTTTGGTTTTGTGATTTTTAAACATCCAACCCCCAAAACCCCGGCCCCCCCTGGGCCGTGTAAAATTTTTGTTTTAAAACCGGTCCGGGTAGAAAAAATTTGGGGGCCGCTGTTAGGGAGCTTTTTTCCCAAAAACGCGCACTTTTCGTTGTATCTGGTACTGCAGTTAAGCCTGAAGCGGGGAAAAAGGCGTTTATTAAAAAACGGGGTTACTGGTAATGGACATCATGAACAACTGGTTTCCACCCAAATAGTTTGGATGGCATATCGTTGGATAAAATATAAAAGTCGGGAAAGGTGCTGTCCCCCTCTGGGAACCTGCATGTTTTTCGGGAAACCGGGCCTTGAAAGTTTGGGTAAAATGTAAAAGTGGGGTCTCGTTGGCTTTGGATTTCATTCTGTTTTATTGGATTTCGGATTACAGCTGACCCAAGCATGGTTTGTATGGGAATGGGAGTTTGGATAGGTGCGAGCCCCGAGGTGGGAACCAATTATCGGGGCTTTATGGTCCCCTAGAGTTTACATCAAATTTCTATGGTAAAAAGAGTTTTAAACCTTTTACGTCAATCATTTAAAATTTTAATTTTTTCAATAAAAATTTAAAAAAACGGGGTTTAAAAGGGGTATTTCAAAAACTTACTTTGAATGTTTGGGAATCTTCTGGATAAAGGGTCCACAAAAGTTTTGTAATTTTGTGGGCCTTCAATTAAAGGGGTTTTCTCCCCACGCTTTTTTGCCGAATCACAAGAGTTTCCCCTTCTTTTTTCGGGCGGTGGGTGGTTTATAGAGGTGTTTTAGAATTAACGGAAAGGGGGACAAATTTCTTCTTTAAAAACAAAAGAAAATTTTTTTGCGGGTGAGCAGGGAAATTTTCAAGTGCCCTGATCTTAAACATATGTTTTTTAAATTACAATTAATTACTTTAAATCAGCCCTGTCGTGGGGTTAAAGTCACCCCCTGATCTGTCAGCTAATTTTTGTTAACAGCCCTTCCTTTGGGTACCCAAGGTTCCCTTTAAAAAACTTTGTGCATTTCAAAAAGCACGTAAAAATGCTTTTTTCCCTTTTTAAAAAGTAAAATTAGCAAAGCAATTATTTAAAAAAAAGCCCTTTAACTGTCCCTTCATGCTGAAATTTAAATCTTTTTTGGAAAAACCCCCCTTAAAAAAGGTGTTTAAAAAATTTTTCCAATTTTCCCAAAGTGGACCCGTAATTACAAAAGATATTTTGGGGAAAGCAGCTGAATCAAGAAGAGTCTAAAAAAACACCTTTTATGGTAGGAGAGTCTTGTAGCTCATTTTTTTTATTATTTGTAGGTGAACATTGTTATTTTAAAATGATTGACAGTAAAAAGTTAAATTTAATGTATGTCCATTGGTTGTAATTTGCGATCTTCCTTCATGGGTTTTAAACGATGTCATTTTGGTTTTTACTGGGTTCCCGTTCTCCTTTTTGGGGGCGATTTTTAATGCTATCTTATTTTAGGTTATTTTTTAGGTTGACGGGTTTTTAAAAGTGCCGAAGTATTTTGATAAATTGGTGATGTTTTTAAAAATCTGTCAAATTTTACCCCCATCAGGTTTTTCCTAGGTTTGTTTCCTTTAATTGACAAAATGATGGGGGAGTTTTTGCATATGGCAGGGCACATCAAGTCACAACCCTTTTTTTCGAAACATTTCCCCCTTTTTTCGACAAGGTGCAGAAGTGTCTAAAAACCTGTCTAAAAAGCCCACTTTTGTGGAAAGGGCCCTTTGCCAGTATTTGTGGGAAAAATTTTGCCAAAAATTCTGTTGCAATGCCAAAAAATTTTAAAAACCCCCATGTTTTTCTAAATTCATATAACCCCTTTAAGTTACACAAGTTACTTAAAAAGATTTCCCTTTCTGGATTAACCCTTTAAAAAAATAGGCAAAGGGAAAAAATATTCCAAAAACATTGCTGGTTTTTATTTGGTTTAAATTAGATTTAGAGCAGTGTTTTTATCTGCCCTTTTTTAACAAAGGGTTTCCCCAAATTATCAACCCTTTCTGTGCCCCTACATCTTTTTTGGGGGTTGGGGGGGTTTAACCCCCCCTGTTTTTAAAGGGGGAATGAAGCTTGTTTATTTGGTTACTGAAAAATTTAAACCCCCTTGAGTTGTGTTTTTTGCCTAATGTTTTTAAAAACCCCTTTATTTCCAAAATTTCCCCCCCAAAAGGCTCGCTAGGAATGAAAGCGGATATGTGAATCGTGCGAAGTTTGGGGTTTCCGATTCATGCCCCATTAAAAGGGTTTTTCATTCAAAGATTAGGGTTTTAAAATGAGGGTTTTTAATGAAATTTCCTTTTTTTAAAAAAAAATTGGTCAAAAAGATTTTACTTCCCTCAAGAGATAAGGCGTTTTTTTGTTTGGAAAACCAGGTTAAAACCCTACACCCGCCCAAGACAAATTTTAACTTAGGCCCTATCCCCCCCCGGGGGCAAACCCGGGTTTTTAAATTTTAAAATTGTACTGTTTCCCTTCTTTTTGCCCGGTTTTTTTTGGCCCCCGGGAAAATGAAAAAATTTTCAATGGGGAAAAAAAAAAAGGGGGGGCTTTTTTCCGCTCATCGCAGGGAGAAGCCACCTTGGGTGTGTAAAGGGACAAAACCTGAAAAAAAACCCTCGGATAAATGCCGGTAATTTTTCCTGTGCGTGGGAAAAAGCCTTATTTCAAGCCCGATTTAAATATGGGAAAAATTTAAATTTTCTTAACAAAAAATTTGCTATTTTTTCTAATAAAACCTTTTTTTTTTTACTCCCCACAACCTGTTTTAAACTTTGTTTACTTACGAATGTTTTCCTGCATGATCTTTGTAATGGAGGGGCAAAATATGGGTAAAACAATGTATAGAACCAACCCCAAACCTGAGGAGAGCAGAGTGAAAGAAAAGCTGGCTGTGACTGAAACTGCATGGTGAGAAAACCTATTTAAGGTAAAAGAGTATTTTATTCCCGTTTTCTCTGCCATATTTTTATTATAATCCAAAATATTCCACCATATAATCAGAACAGGTGGAAATTAATTAGCATGCTGGATTTCTTCAGGTACGTTTCTTGTGGGCCCATCTCTTCTCCCAGTAGTACATGAGCAGTAGTTAAGGTATCTTGTAGTCGCACTCTCTAAATTAGGGGTGTCAAACTGCGGCCCTCCAGCTGTTGGGAAACTACAACTCCCATCATGCCCACTGTTATAGATTATTTAAATGCATCATGGGAGTTGTAGTTTCCTAACAGCTGGAGGGCCGCAGTTTGACACGTGCGCTAAATGGTTTAGTCAAGAGCTGACACCTTCAGCTACAGGATAGGTGTGTAGAAAAAACTGTTACTAAGCAATTAACCACGTGTACACAAAAGATTATATGGTGCACACATGTTATAAGAGCCGAGTTCACATCTTAAGATAATACAGGATAGGAAAAAAGTGAAGAAAAGCTATTGTAAGAAGCAGGTGATGATTCACACTAAATTCAATCGTGAGAAGTAAGGATACTAGAACCACAGCCCCTTTCACACAGGATTGTTTTACCTCCAGAAACATTCTTGAGGGAGGCATTCCTGAGGGTTATGTACTATTAGGGTATGTTCACACTGTGTAATTGTGGCGTGTGTTTTGGGAGTCGCGCTGATCAGTGCATATTCCCAAAGCACGGGGGGGGCCGCCAGCCCACCGGCCCCAATAACATGCATTGATCGCGGTGCGTAATCGCGGCGAATAATTGACATGTCACTTGTCTCCCCGGGCGTACAATACGATTGTATTGTACGCGCGAGGGGACGACGCGTAATCCATAGTTCTTTATGAGAGCCATGGATAACCGTAATTGTGGCGCGTATAACGCGCAATATGCGGTGAAATGTGCGCTAAAATAAGCCGGGTGCACATACCCTTATGGTACGAACAGAGTAGGTCACCACAATATACAAATTTCGGTAAACAGAATGACCCTAGCATACAATTTTAGCTAAAATGAATGACCACATAGCAACCATGAAATCACCTAACACCTTCTGGTGAGCATTGTGCACAATTGAAGGTATCACAAGCTAAAAGGGGTTGTCTCACTACAAGGATTGCTTTTTATGTTTAAGATCTTGCAAACACAAGTCACTTTGCAATATATGTCCATAAACAGTGTCCTAACTATTCTTAGATATCCCCTCTTGTATGGGCTGCAAAAGCTCCTCAGGTCGCTATAGCTACAGACCTGTTCTATCTCTCCTGATAGGCTGCACTGCTGGTCACTATAGCTACAGACCTGGTGTCCTCAGCAGCACAACACTGCAGGCCAGTAGTAGTCGGAAATGACACTCAAGTCACTGGCTACAGGACCGATGAAAACATCTGTGTGTGGTCGTCTCCGTCAGCGGCACAGACTTTCAATGGATGAGGGGTTATAAATGTCCCTTGTGGGAAAACCTCTTTAAGAATTTTAGTTTTAGGCTGTACAGGATTAGAAAAAGTTGGCTGCTTTCTTCCAAAAGTAATGATCAAAATTGTTTAACAATAATTTTCTCTTTGTTGTCTATAGTATTTGGTACCAAGCCAGATTTTGCTGACAGATGAATGCTTTCTGTCCAGGCCGCCTCCCTAAACATTCAGGGCTCCTCATCAGCGAGCCCCGCCTCAAACTTTTAGGAGCATTAATGCAATGTCAACAACCAATGGGCCTCATTTATCAAAACTCTCTGGCAGTAAGACTGTCTTTGTTACCCATAGCAACCAATCAGCGCTCAACTTTCATTTCTTATACTGCTCTGGAAAATGAAAGCTGAGCTCTGGTTGCTATGGGCAACAAAGACAGTCTTACTGCCAGACAGTTTTGATAAATAAGGCCCAGTGTGTCCATGTTTTTTCCAGTTCAGTAGAATCTCCATTTCATAAAATATTTTTAGGATATTGTTGGTCTAATGAAATAAAAAATAAAAAAAAAAAAGCTTATACTAATGTCTCACCTGCGTCTTCAGCTGAACAGAACATTACCCCTGCATCCACTGTCACCAGTGGTCAGTGCCTGAGATCACTGTCCCGAGCATTCACTTCTGATTGCTCGTCAGACTATAAACCTTTGCTTTATGCAAAACAGTCAGTGAGGTCTGAATGGCAAGTAAACCCTCACACCGACCAATTTATTGGTGGCTCTCCCTAGGGATTTTTCCCCTTTCAAAGCCACTCTTGCCTCTCTCCCAGCCAACCAGTAAGTTCTACACTGCACTGACGAGGGGCAAATACCCCGAAACAGCTGTCTGTAGTAAATACCCCGAAACAGCTGTCTGTAGTAAATACCCCGAAACAGCTGTCTGTAGTTGAACTTAACTGGTTTGGCTCAAATCCCTTTCACATTGCTAGGCTCCTGCGAGCTACATGTGAACTGAGGATAACTACATCCAATAGAGTGCGCTGTGGAGCTCCTCAGCTCTTTTCCCATAAGCCTTTGCTTTATATCAGACTATGGCATGTGACCACTGCAGCTGGAGGACAGCAGCAGTGTGAGGGGACACTGGTAGAAGCTTTTATTTTATTAGGCCATCAGTAGGCTAAAATTTTTATTTTTGATTACAACCCCTTTATTGATTATATTTGAATATGTGATGTATGAGATTTATGGCTGGAGCAATACAGGGCGAGCACGCTTTAGACGTCTGCCACTCAAGGCTTGGGTAGTAGATTTGGAGATATTTAAAGAATACTTATTGGCCAGCTACAATTCAATGGTGGCTCATTCATTGCTTGAACAAACAGAATTTATAATGAAGGTTTGCAATGCCAAGGTCATAAGAAGGTGCCAATCTACAGTCTCTGCATTTTGGCCTCTCCTCCATCACTTGTAACAGTATTAATGACATTGTGATAAAGCAACTGTGTGCTGCTGAACGAGGCCAGGCATATCTGCTGCTGTGCGAGTCAGTGTGCACCAGGCAGAGACACGTCACACTCATTTTCTGCATCTATTATAAGTTTTGCTGCTGACACCACTATGAAGAACAAAAGATCTCTGCATCCCCAGGCTACGGCATACAACATGCATCACAATACACACTTTGTTTCCATGTACATCCTTATACTGTGGCCTGGTGAGGAATGGTCATATTTAAAGAGGTTCGCTCACTACAAAGCTTTCAACATAAAGGAACAGTTAAATGAAGACTTTGTCTTAATACATTGGTCAATAGATTCTACTTTAGTCATGAGGTAAGAGACATTTTATGTGCTCTGAGGGCACACGTCTATGGTTACCTGGCTCTCTCACCTAATATGATAACAGAGTTATGGTCAGAGCAGGGAGTGAAGTCACCATGGGCGGATAGAGCTTCCAGAAAAATGATCTCCAGCTCTAATAAGATTACAGATAAACTAACTGTTTCAGTCCTCACAGCACATGTACCTTGTTTTTACTGAAGAGATAACATTTGCTGCACTTGTCTCTGTAAAAGCTGAGCTGTTACACTGACTCTAGATAAGGTAATCACTGCTATAGAACCTCACACAGCAAGAGAAGACAGAGTAAGAGTAAAACTGCTTGCGACTCAGCGAGGTTAGAAAACCTGATAATGAAAGGCACCAGACCCTAAGGCTATGTCCAGACAGCACTGGATTCTCGTCGGATTTAGTGTTAAGAATCCGCCGAAAATCCCACTGTACCCAGCGCTGTGTAGACCACAATACAAAAAATCTATGCTTTAGTCTACACAGCATGGGTTTTCTACTGAACCGCCGCCATTCTGGCAGAAGATAGAAAATGTTCTATCTTCCACTGGATTCCGGTCCGATTCCTGTAGCCTCAATGTACGGGGCCGTCGGGAATCCAAAATCCGAAGTCTGTCATGCAAAAACCACGGAGCGGCAAAGTTAAAGGACTGCCGGATTTCCAACGGTATTTTAACTTAGCTTTGTAGACACAGCCTAAGAACAAACAACATACATGTACCATAAAAGTCCAGTGCATAAATACTGCATAGAAACACTAATAACAAGTTCAAATGCTCCTACAAACAAATTACATGGCCCAACAGTTAAAAATAATAATGGGAAAAACCATGATCCTGTAAATGGTGGCGATCCTTTAACCCCCTGGTGCATATATTTACGGTATTGGCATTATGTGGCTATCTTGAGACCACACTCAGCATACAATGTCCAAGGGAAGACCATTGTAGGTAAAAAAAATATTGGATCGTAAGGCCATTGTATCTTGAGGGACTGTATGTAATGTTCTGGACCAAAGAAAAGGACTTGTTAATACTATTCAATAGCTTTACAATGTGAATTCTTAAAAAAGCGCAGGCATCAATACTTTTGTCGAGCTCCTGAACTAAACATCATTTTGCACACCATTATAGAAGTCTTAGTTGAGAGACATATGAACATTGTAACGGTCTAGGTCCACAAACTATATCGGATCCAAGGGAGGGAGGGGGGGGGGATTCACTTTTGCATGTAAACAAGATATGGTGCAGCACAAAGCACCATATGGCAGCACACCAAGGTCCATAAAACAGACCTGTGATAACCAATCTGCCATGCCTAGTTTCTGCACACACCATTGCTGTGCACGAGTCCTACACCTGATCTGTTACAATGGGCTGGATAAAGCAAAAAATCCCAGATACCCACAATGGTCAGAATATCCTGCTTGGAGACAATATAGTGTTGAACAATGGTGTGAAACAACTGAACAAACAAGAGCGCCTATGCGATCACAAGCTGTACTCTACCTGCACGAGTGTTACCTGGCATCAGTGCCAATCTGCCAAGTTATGAATAGGTTTCATTTCTGTCTCAGGAGACAACAAACTGGACAAGTCACAACTTGCTGTATTGCTTACATTATATTTTCTATATTCACTCGACAATCTAACCATTATGTTCAATGGCAGCTCGCCAGGGACATGGCTTTCAGTGGAAGTATGACAAGAAAGTCAGTGTCACAAAGTTTAACTTTGATTGTTGCAAGCGTGCTTATTCTGCACATCTCCCTCGGAGGTGGCCCTACTGTGAATTTCTAGTAAATCAAACAAGGAAAAGGAAACCATGTTAGAAAAATGTCCAAGTCCATATCCTGTTTACCAGGCCTTTTAATGAAAACTATGTATTTCATGTAAAATTAGAACTCTATCTCTGTGCACACCTGGTACACTGCTAAACATCTGATACTAAGAGTACTAATAACCAGGGACATTACTATGAAACATCTGGCTAAACTGAAACACGGCAAATGGGAACAACGAAGTTAGAGGAGAAGCTTATGATCCCCAGCTAAACCTAATCACTGCATGAAGAACAGTTGTCTAAAATACTGTGTCCAGGGGCATAGTTATAGAGCATATGTGTCAAACTCGAGGCCTGCGGGCCAAATCCAGAGCACCACATCATTTTATGTGGCCCCCAAGACCTTTAACACAAGGAGCAGAGATGGACATGGTCCAGATCCAAAAGAACCAGGGCGACCTGTATGAACGGGGCTGCGCCTTTTCAACCCGAAAACTGGCGAAGCCCTATTCGCTCTATTTTTAAACAGATGTACTCCAATATTAGGCACATTACAAAGAGCCCCATGGTACTTTGTAATGCACCCGAGATCGGGAGGGGGGGGGCAGGTTGGGGGGGTGTGTTGCACTATAACCATACAAATCTACACATTTATAGCTTCAGTACAGCAAATCCAGGCACATTACTGCTGGAACAGGTAGACAAATATAAAAGTGGTTTACCTGAGCCAGAAGTGTCGCTTTGTAGCTAGAAAGCGCTAAATCTATGACCCGTAGTAGAACAGGTTCATAGATCCAGTTGCACGCTATTAAAGCGCGCCAAAAAATAGCGCCTGGGCTCCAAAAATCATACAGATTGCCCCAGGTCTCCAAGTCCACTTTTTCAGGAGGACACAGCAAGAGACACAGGGAGCAGGCGCCATCTTGGATTCGGAGCTCCAGTGTACACCTCCTAACAGTAGTAGTGTATTGCCCTTTTTGCAGAAATGTGCCGCTGGTGGCGGTCTGTGTGTGTACATGTATAATTACATGTGTGCCGCAGCCCTGCCAATGGCACCCAGGTTTGCATTACGTTTTTTCAGAAATGTTTTTGTGTCAGAAACATACGTGTATACTTGGTGTACATTGATTTTAACCTATATGGAAAGGAAGGGGTGCTTCCATTTTGGGTTTCTGTCCCGCCCACTCTCACAGGCTGTCATAAGAAGGGCAGCTTTGCAGGTTGGGTGTTTTTTATTTTTTCTCTCTGAATAATGGAGGTCGGTGACCCAGTGAGAGGCCTGATTGGCTCGATTGAGAGGTAAAGATAGGATAGGACTGCCCGATTTGAGACCACGTTGAAAGTCGTGGGCAGCTTAAACATGTTCTGATCATGATATGTGAACCGAGAGTCTCAAAGTTTTTTCATTTATGATAGATAGCATAAATGCTTCTTTAGGGATTTCGACGTAGTGTATCACCTCCTAACAGTGACACAGCTCTGACAGTTCTGCCAGATCAAATCCGCTGATCAAATATAGAGAACATCCAAGGCACACCATTAAAGGGGTTGTCTCACTACAAGGATTGCTTTCTATGTTAAAGATCTTGCAAAAACAAGTCACTTTGCAATATGTGTCCATTTACAGTGTCCTACCTATTCTGAGATTTCCCCTCTTATATGTGCTGCATCAGCTCCTCAGGTCACTATAGCTACAGACCTGTTGGATCTCTCCTGACAGGCTGCCAGCACTGGTTGCTATAGCTACAGACCTGGCTTCTACTGCAGCCTAGTATAAGCCAGTAACACGCCCCTGAATTCAAAGTGAAACCAAGAAAACAGGACTGAGGTAACAATCAATGTAGTGAGACAACCCCTTTAAGTTGGCTTTGCATTTGTTAATTCAAGTGGTAGTTCACTCAACTTTATCTTCAGCTCTCCATGTACATTAATGGGAAAAGGGATACAAAGAAGAGGATTAATCAATTAAGCCTTCAACCAAAAGAGACTGTCTGGTGGGAGCAGGAAACTAGGAGTAGTAGAGCGCTGTGGATTCTCTCTATATTTGATAGTGAGCCGCACGGCCTTTCATTGGAGCACCCGTATTCTACAAGGTGTGTGACACCATTATTCTTTATACTATTTAATCAGCTGCTCAGCAGCGGTGCACACGTATCCTAAGGACAGGCCATCACTATTGCAGGACCACAGAACCCCTACTGATAATTAGGTTTTGTTTTTTTTGTTTTTTTAATTGGTCTTTTAGTTGCTTGTAGTATAATTTGCCCTTGCAGCTCTTCATGCTCTTACTCCTTGATCTGGCCTGAAAGAAGCCAAGCAGGATATACTATTCGAGGCCTGCACTTCTATTTAGATGTACCTCTTTTTTCTTTTTACATCTATTGCTATTCAAAATAGTTCCTCTTTCCAAAGCTCTTGTGAAAGGAGATGTGGTTACTTTACATGGTTATGTACTGACAAATCAATGGATATTATAAGTGGCGACCTCAAAGAGCAAATCTTTTTATGGATCACAAGCAGAGGGTAGACATACTGGATGAAATTGTAAATGTGAATGAATGAACGGTTTATCTATTTATGCCGGGACGAAGAACAGCATCTCCAACATATTGAATGATGAAGGCCTTTCTGACTGTTGGTCAAGCCACAGATCAACTCTGTGTTGCACAGAATCATCATCCTCCCTAATATTTCAGAAGAATGTTAAACCTTCAGACTTGAGACCAGAGCACTTAAAATCACCACTCTTCAAGGCAAATATCCCATTCGTGACACTCAACTGTACTTGGAGGTCCCACGGAGATCAATGGAAGTGTGGACCACTTTTCCATTCAAAACAGAGAGGTTTGGAGGCCCCTTCTCAACATAGGTGTGGATCCCGCCTATTGGACCTGCACCTATCACACATTAATGGCATACCCCATCAACACGTCATCAATGTGTGTGGTGAGAATACCCCTTTAAGTGTACCTCCATTTATAACAAAAAAAACTTTACACAAATAAACAGTTTAAGCTAAAATTAAGAAACTTTGTAATTTATCTTATTAGAAGAAAAATGCTTCCTTCTTCGCTTATCAGCACATCCATTCCTTGCTTCTTTTTTCATAAAGAAAAAAGTTGTAGAAATCAGCCTCAAAAAAATGATAATGCTTTGAGACTCAACAGATTAAGCCATCTCCTCCTTGCATTTCATACTCATGAGTTAATGATCAAATAGGGCATTTGGGATCTACTACCTCAATTTGCAGAGGACACATCAGGCTGTGTTCACATGTTGTGATAATGAAGTAGTAAGCATTTTTTCCAGTTCCCAAAATCATGGCAAAATGGCTATTATACTATGCATGCAGTGCATGTGGCTAGTAAACCTCTGAGCTCATATGGTAAAGGCATCTACAGATCCCAAAACCTCCTCCCCATCTCCCAGTGCCAAGAAGGTATTATTTTAGCCTCTGTGCAGTATAGATGTCTGGGTCTGCTACATAGAATAGCCCAGAGAGCTGGATACATTGAGAACTACCAGGATGAATAACTTTTAGGGCATGTCCCCACTGCACGGGTTTTCGGACGGTTTTTCAGGCGGTCTGCAAAACCACAAACCGCCTGAAAAACCGGCCGAAAATGAGCACAATGGGCTCCTTTGGAAAACCCATGCAGCAGTCCCCACTCCAAGGGTTTTCCGCCCAGTGTTTTTTCCGCCCGCGGGCCGCCCGAAGAGCATTGATCATGCACATTCTTCAGTCCGGTTGTCGGAGGGAATATGTACATGTCAATGTGAAGGGGGAGAAAAGCCGCCCCCTCCGCGGGCATGTGCACGGCACACAAACCGGACAAATACCGGTCGGATAAACCGATCGGTATTTGTCCATTGCCGTGGGGATGCGCCCTTATAGACAATGTGCAGAGTACAAAGAGTCTAACAGAATACACAGTCCTTATATCTCTTTATTTGTGTAGACTACAAACTCTTTGAAGGTATTATTACCTAGTTTGTAACACGGTTTTGCAGGATATATATTTATTTAACCCTTTGTAATACAACTTTTTTTTTTTTTTTTTTTTACAAGACAGCTAAAGTGACAAAGTCTCACTGTACAGTGTACAGGTGTCTCGACTGTGAGGGAGGGGGCATAAGTGCTGTAGGAAGGACATTTAATTTTTACAAACATTCTTGCAATCCCAATGAATTCTGTAAGAATAAGAGGCTTCTTCCACCAAACTTGACAATTCCTACAATTTCTCGATCCATTAGCCCCCTTTTCCTTGATTCTTCCAAACCCATTTGCAACAATCAGAGTCTGATCTATTGACTTCCATCTCATCGCTCCAAATCACCCATTTACAATCTTCCACTTTTCGTACTTTTTTGCAAACTAGAGCCAAAACTTCTTATGAGAAGACTGAAGTTGAGGCTTCTCCACCTTTTTTCAAGCCACCATTCCAGACTTGTGTAAGGCCTCATTCACACGGCTTATTTGTCCGCGGATTGGCGCCGTACTCCGCGCCGGATTTGCGCTGCAGTACGGCGTCAATCGTCGGATTAATTTATGGTAATCCACTGTCTCATAGAGAACAGTGGATTCCGTCGCTCCTCCCCGCTCGGCGAATCCGCCGCGGTGGGAGAAAGTGACATGCACATTATTTACGGCGCGTATGCGCCATAGATAATGACAGTCTATGGGGACGGGGAGCGGCGCCCCCGCCGCGCTCCGGCCCCGCCCCTTATTCACGCAGGATTTGCGAGCGCAATCCGGCTCACAAATCCGCCATGAATAAGCCGTGTGAACACGGCTTAATGCATGTTGCTTGCAAGGACGTCTGTAATCTCACTCTTATGAAGCATACAAGCAATAAAAACAACATATCCCATAATCCCTTTTTAAAGCAAAAAGAGGCATAGGCACCATTCTGTCCTTGTATTTTACATAAACGTGCTAATCGAGAGGAGGCTCTTGGCTGCATCAGGTCATAAAGTGCCTCAATTCTGTAGGATTTTAATTTCGACGAGGAAATTAACTTTAGAGGAAGATTATGAAGAAATCTTTTATACACTTTTGTATTTGACATCCTTCTTAAGTGGAAATCTTGTTTGTAAGGTTACATAACATAAAATGAAACCAGTATGTGCATTCCAGGGTAATAGCACAGCACAATGGATGTGTCCAGATGCAAAATATGGAAGGGAGCAGTGAAAGAACAGACCTCAAAACTCCATTCATGCAGCTGTAAAGCACAGGCAATCAAAGGAAAACAAAACACCTGACCAGAGAGGAAGAGACACACATGCAGGACACAGGATACAAGAGAAAGTTACCATCCGGGAAGGGCAGAAGGTTCAATGATTGAAACAAACAGGAACTGGAGTCATGAGAAAAAGAAAGCACACTCTTGCTGAATTTGGTGGTTTTACATATATTTGATGGTTTTGTTATAATAAAAATTATTTTCTTCTTAGAAGAGGTTCTTAAAAGTAGGGAAATATAACCGCAGATGAGCAACAGCACAAAACAGCTCTAACCATGTAATCTGAATGGAAAACGTGTAAAAATCAAAGCACACCCCATACATCAGTAGCTCACAGAATCACCTTCAGCAGCTATAACTTGAAGAAATAGCACTGTCTATGACCTTATCAGTCGCTCACATGGTTGAGGTCTGTGGCATTTGCTTATACACAGCAGTTCAGTTGGGTTGAGGTCTGGACTTTGACTTAACCATTGCAACATCTTGATTCTTCTCTTTTGCAGTCATTCTGTTGTTGATTTGCTGCTGCGCTTGGGATCATTGCTCAGCTGCATGACAAAAGTTTCAGCTGAGCTCTAGCTGTTGGATAGATGGCCGAACATGTGACTAGAATACTTTGGTATTTGGGAGTTCATGGTAAACTCAATGACTGCAAGGTGTTCATCTGCTGTGGCTGCAAAACAAGTCCAAATCATCACCCCTCCACCACTGTGCTGGACACTAGATAGGAAAGGTTTGTGCTAATCTCCTGCGTTGAGTTTTTGTTAAACGTGGTGCTCAGCATGACAACTAAAACAGTCAGTAAGCCAAAGCTCAGACTCCAACTCCTCAATTTCCCAACCTCCAACTCCATCTTACATAGCACATGTTTAAAGGGGATGTATCGCTTCTTCAGTTCGGCTGTTCTCTTGAAGCTTGATGTTCTCACTTCTTGAAATCCAGAGCGTTTCTTCCCCTCCCAGCTGGGTGTTTCTTAACTGAAGGGGATGACATCATCCCCCCTTCACTGTTTATGCTGGCTCCAGTGTGTGTCCCCCTCCACATGTCCCTGTCCTTTCCCTATGCAGTCTTATTTTGTAAGAGCTGTTTACATATCACAGGCCTGCAGTCAGTCTGAACAGTCTTCTATGAACTCAGCACTGATCGCTCACAGCTGGAGGTTTTCTACAGTTGAATCCATCCACAGCACAGATCTGTCTCCCTTCATGTTTACATAAGGCACCGGCGCACAATTCTGCTGTTTTCTGATTGTAGCAGTAGCTGCAGTGTCAATGAGGAGCAGTTAGTTGTATAGAGTGAAATTTTTGTCGGCCCCTAATTCTGAGTGAGAGGCAGGAATGCAAGCTCAGTGAATACAGCCATCCGGGGGCCAAACAGACTGTAAATTATTAGAGCCCTCAGCTAATGCAATGCAAGGAGGTGGGATCGACTGGCACTGAGAAGTTTGTTTACAGAAACAGAAGATAAGGAATACTGTGAAAACAAGACAGCTTTGCTAATGACATCCAGTTGCAAAGTTGCTTTTTTTCCACTGTCCCCTTATTCTGAAGGCCATTTAATGAAATTATACAACCCCTTTAAGTGATAACTTTACTGTAGTAAAATGGTAACATCAGGGTTTTTCTCACATTTTGATACAATAATCAAGCTATTTATAGGTAGAATATACACTGACAAGCAAAATGGTAACAATGTTTTGAACTTTTCAGGCTCCATATCTCACCATTCACTACAGCTTTGAACGTGAGGCTACCATTATTTCATTGACGACATCTTAGCTATCTTATATATACATGTGACTTGCAAGTATTTGGTACCTGCTTAGTTCTGCAGATTCTTGTCATGTAACTGCATTGTTCCTGTTTTGCTCCTAAAAATCAAAATGTTAATTTTTATTATTCTGTTAGTACTTGTTAAAGCCACGTTTGGCCTTCCACACAGCCTGAATCCTTCTGGGCTCTGGATCAGATTCAAGCATGTCTCAACTGAAATCTGATCCCAGGTCTCTTCTAGACATTCCCAATGTTGGTGCTTACTGGACTTGGGTACGAATACAGCTTTTTCTTCAAGTGGGTTAAGGTCTGGGGACTATGGGGGCCAATACAGCAACTCTACTTCATCGTCATTGAACCTTCCTTCTCCAACCTTGAAGCATGCTTCAAGTCATTGTCCTGCTGGAACACTAGGTCGTCCTTTTCATACCCATAGTACTCGAGTATATGAAGTTACTCATCTTGTAGGACACTCACATATAGCTCAGCATTGAGGTCACCATCGATCCTGGTCAAGTATCCAACATCTTTGGCTGTGAAACACCCCCATATCCTCAGGCTTCCTCCACCGAACTTGACAGTTTCTTCAATTTCTCGATCCATTAGCCCCTTTTCCCTTGATTTCTCAAACCCATTTGCCCCCATCAGAGCCCGGTCTATTGACTTTTATCTCATCGCTTCAAGTCACCCATTTCCAATCTTCCATTTTTCATACTTTTTTGCAAACTCGAGCCAACGCTTCTTATGATGATATTGAAATCGAGGCTTCTTCACCTTTTTTCAGGACACAATTCTAGATTTGTGTAATGTGTGTTGCATGGTGCTTGCATGGACGTCTGTGATATCACTCTTACAAAGAATACGACCCACCTCCACTGCCGTGTCTGTCACATTAGAACTGATAGACCTTGTGATGAGCCAACTTGTTGACTCTGATATTTTGCCTGGACGTCCACCTATTGGCTTTTGAATGGATGAATGGACTTCCAGCAGTCATGGCCTCACATAATGCAGTTCGCCAATTTTCTTGCCTGAGAGATGATGCTGGTCTCTTTTCTTCGGAAATCTTCATGGCTACTTGAACCTGTGACCTTTCGCTTGGGAATCAGCCTAATGTCTCACTGAGCTTAGTGAATGGGAGTACAGGTTGTAATTTATAGTAACAAGAAAAAGGATTGTCCCATCACCAGGAGCAAAACAGTAACAATTCAGTTACATGACAAGAATCTGCACTAAGCATATGCTAAATAGTTGCAGGTCAAGGTTATGTATGAGATAGCCAAGATGATGGTCTATAAAATGATGGTAGCCTCACATTCAAAGCTGTAGGGGATGGTGAGATATGGAGTCTAAAAGTCAAAAGTTCAAACCATTGTTTCCCTTTTGCTTGACAGTGTAAAATATATTTATTGGATACAACTTTAGAACACAAAAAAAAAACTTTACTAAATTGTAAATATGCAAAATGCTGCATTAAGTGGGAAAACAGTTTAACAAAAACGTACTGAATAACATTTGTGCAGTCTATGAATTTATTCTGAGAAATAGTATCGCCTTCATCAGATCCTCTTTCATAGATGACCTCAAATCTGATCTCATTATTTCCAGGCTAAAGAATGGTCTCTCTACACTAACTCAGGTTGGTGACAAAGCGGTGACCACGTGGGCAATATCTCTGACAATCTCAGAGTATAAAGAAACCCTTCCAAACATTCTGTAAATGTTTAAGTTCGTAACCGTACTATTAAAAAAAACACTAGAGGCGACGTGTATGAACGGGGCTGCACCAGTTTTCTGGTGTACTTTGAGCCAAAAAGAATGTATGAACAAGATGCAGTCCAAACTTCGGCGCGATAAGTCCCTTTGTAATACACCAAAGATTTGGGGTGTGTTGCACCACATTTGTAGGACTAGACATATTTATGATTCTTTGACGCCAAATCTAGGCGCAGAACAGTCAGACCAAGTTAAAGGTAGTGCCTGAGCCTGAGTTGATGTACGAGCACTACAATGCGCCTGTATGTATGACCTGCTGAAGAACAGGTTTACATTCTGGCACATTCTACACTGCCTTAAAGCTATTTAGAACTGGCCTGAAGAGTAGAGATATGGGTTTTGGGTTTTATACATTTCTTTGAACATTTCATGGCCTGACCTCGGGGTAAATGTGTTGGGATGACACCTCCTGGAAAGATTATTAAGTAGAAAACATTCGAGACAGTTGATAATCATTCTCACTGTAGAATAATGGACTTGAAATCTCTGAAGGTTTTTATGGCCATTTCCAAAAAATTAAAGAGAAGCAAAAATTGCTTCTTTAAGATAATTGCTGATTTTTCTCTTCCTTGGCAATGTGCCTGAAAGCTCCAGGCCAGCAAACTTCTACTTTTATAGAGCTTCTAAACAGACTGGTAAGAAATCACCACAGCTTCAGTGCTGGAACAGTTAAAGGAATGACTTTGTGAGTCATTGTTGGGAGCCTGGAAACAAAGACAAGTAGTGGACCATCGGGGCTTCTGTGCTAGATAGGCAGGGATTGAAAAGACTGTTTGTAGCGTAGACTGGTAGGGTACCACCGGAGCATCTGTGCTGCGTACTGGGTGTAAAGGGGGTGTGGAAGATAGTCGCCAAGATATACAGTGATCCCTCAACATACAATGGTTTTCCCGAAACCAATTAATATCATATGTGAAAACCAGAACTCTGTAAAAAACTGGTAATTGGTGTCAAGGCCCCAAAATGTCACCCAACATAATGCAAAATGGATATTTAAGAAAGTTAGGCAGATAACCAATTCTGGAAGCTGGAAATCACTTTCTATTTTAAAGTACAGGAGCTTCTTTGGGTCATGTACTTTATATACACTGTACCAGAAATGAAGAAAATAGGACCCCCCTCAGCTGGTGCCCAAAGAATCCCTGATCACTACAGTTAGATTAGACGTGCAGCTATATCTGAAAAACCAATGGTTTTCTTAACAGATATCATACGTAAAAAGGACATGATCTGATGATATCACTTATTGGTGAGTCCTGATGGCATCACCTCATTGTGGAAATAGGAGTAATGTAAAGAATACAAAGCTTTTAATCTGAGAGTTTAGTGACTTTACCTAGTTAGTGAGCACCTGTGTGATTGAAGTCTCCTCCCATACATCATAAATGAAGCAGAATGTATGTGACTGTACTGCATATAAAATACAAACCTTGAGTCACGATAGATGTATGATGGTATGATGGTATGGTATGATGGTATGATGGTTTGGTACAGTAATGCAAAACATAAAAATTCCTCTGGGAATAATAGTTGTTTTGCAGAAATTAGGATCACCCCACAGCACCCAATGAGCAAGCAGCAGTCAGAAGGAATCTT
Source organism: Phyllomedusa bahiana (assembly GCA_025379985.1). NCBI lineage: Eukaryota > Metazoa > Chordata > Amphibia > Anura > Hylidae > Phyllomedusa > Phyllomedusa bahiana. Next base: position 107,329 of record JAODAL010005746.1, on the reverse strand, counting down.
ATTACATTCTTTAATGAACAATGTTAACATGAATTATCCTTATTACTACATGTTCAGAATTGCACAGGAGCTTATTGTCTGTTCTACCTATTACTAACCTTGTATGAATCAGCATCTGGCACATTGCGTATAGGACACTATAACACATCCACACAGATTATAGCAAAACAATCGGGCACGATTATAGAAGAGTTGTGCAATTATTGTTCCATCACCTCAAATGGAGCAGAGTTTATTAGTCACTCGTTACCGATTTGAAATTGTGCTCGGATGTAAAAGAATTTGGTGCAAGTGGTAAATGTTGGTATTTATGTGGCTGAGAACCAATAATTGAGATTCAGGACATGGAAACTTACAATGAAAGGCAGGGAAAGCTGTCCATCAAGCAACAAACCTCACAAAACAAATGGAATCTCCCATCCTGCACTACCATTGTATGCCAGCACAATCTTCTCAAACAGTGACCTGGCATTATTTTGTCAACAGCTTTCTGTGCTTCAAAATGCAGCACACGTGTCACTTCTTACACGGCGTACTGCGACTCGGACCAGTGCGTGCCATAATACGGCGGGGTGTTTTAGAAGTACGTGCTGGCCAGCGCATACTTCTAAAACGCTCTAGCCTGGCCCCCATTCACTTTCCCCATGACATGTCACTTCTTTCTCCTGGCACGTAACACGGCAGGTTATCATAGTTCTCAATGAGAGCTATGAATAACCATATTTGCGGGGTGTATTGCAGTGCAATAAGGCAGAACACACTGCAAAGACCCTGTGTGAACATACCCTTAAAACAGTGGTCTCAAACTGCGGCCCTCCAGCTGTTGGGAAACTAACTCCCATCATGCATTTATATAATCTATAACAGTGGGCATGATGGGAGTTGTAGTTTCCCAACAGCTGGAGGGCCGCAGTTTGAGACCACTGCCTTAAAGGGGTTTTATTGTTGCAAAGATCATGTCTCAGATTATGGGGACAGTAAAAATAAGCACTTTTGTAATTAGGTTGCATTAGCTCAGTCACTTGGTTTAGCAGATATGAGCTTTTCTGTAAATCTGTGTTCTATTTCTGCTGTTGCTGGTCGGACACACCCCCTGGACGTTTCCCGCCTCCTAGACTCTGATTGGCTGATATTTCATTCATCCTGTTGGGATACGCCCCTAGACAGGAACCGCCCAGGCCACGCCCCCTGCGCCGTGATTGGCTGCCTGCACACTCTGTGTTTACTCCCCTCTGAGCTGTTAAAACCAAATGTAAAACCAAGGTCTGCTGCCTCTCAGCTCTAGGGTGATTGATCTGGGCAATGACTGCCTGTTCAAAGGGCTTTTGCCAAGAGGTTGATTCACCTCCTCACAGATCCAGTCCTTAAGCTGCTACTTTGATAAGAGGGCGTTCTGTTCCTCAGATCTAATGCAAACCCCGCCTCCTTATGATGTCGTCATCTGTAGTGTATAACATAAGGATTCAACACAGTGTTTGTACAAGCTGTATGCGTAGTGTAGTGCTTAGCTGATCCGCTCTGCAAGAGAGAGGTTAGGAGTTAAAGCCCCATCAGTATTTTTTTCTCTTTTATAAATTGTAAACAAATGTAAAGATATGTGTAGACATCTATAATTTTATTTATATACACACACAAATCTCCCCTATATAGTGTCCCATCCTCGCAGTAGTCACACCAAGCACTTCCAACATATGAGATACAATGCATATACTCTGGGGGATGAGACATGATATAGGGGAGAGGGTATGTATGTTGTATATTAAATTATAATTATTTATAGAGATTGATATATATATATTTTAGGTCTCTCTACATCCATGTAGAATTTAGGGGGGGGGGGGAAATACTCTGTGAGGGACTAGAACTCCAAACCCCTTCATTGTAAGAGCAAAGCTCTACCGCTGCACTACCAGCCCGTTAGTTATAGGTTTAGCAGGGTCTTCTCTCAAAGCTGATTGCTTCTCCCCCCATTGTTTTCACTCACATGTCACTGACAGCAAGCAGAGATCTGAAGCTGACATTTGTCCTTGCAGTTGAGTAAAGATCTCTGCCTGTTGTCAGTACAATTTGGGTGAACACCACTAAAATAGAAGTAAAAGCTGCTGGCTTTCAGTGTAATTTGTGTGTAAACTAAGAGATAAAACAGGTGCTTGCTGGAGCTTGTGGAGCCTGAAGGCTGCAGACATAAGCATGCAGGAGGCTACAGAGCTGTTATATCCAGACAACCTTCTGCATCCCTTGCTTCATACAAAATGATGATGTCACAGGTCTTCAGCGAGGGGAGACACGCCTCCTGGGAGGGACGAACACGCCTGCTGAGAGGAGAGACACGCCCCTGGGAGGAGAGACACGAATGCTGAGAGGAGAGACTCGCCCCTAGATTTCAAACTCAATCTGAGAGAATTAGCTGAAGAGCACGAACAGTTCAAACGATAAAACTCCTTTAACCCCTTCACGACCTTGGACGTATGAGTACGTCCCAGGGCCACTCAGAGGCTTTGCAGGGGGATCGCTCCGCGACCCCCCCTCCCCCTCCCCCCCGCACAGCCGCCGGGTGTTAGCGGCATATAGCCGCTAACACCCGACAGTAACAGCACCGGCGGGTGGCTCCGCCCGCTGGCGCTGTTTTACCCATCAGACACCGCGGCAAAGATGGCCGCGACGTCTGAATCAACGCCGATCGGTGCCGCGCACCGATCGGTGCGGTGATCGGCATCAGCGCAGCTATGCTGTGCCGATCCGATCACCGGGCATTGTGGTGGGGAGCCTTGTGAAGGCTCCCGTCACTTACCTTGGCCGGTTTGCCCCACTTCCGTCCGCAGACAGGAAGTGGGGAAACCGCCATCTTTGTACACCCTAATGCATTGCCTATGCAATGCATTAGGTTGTATTAACAATCGCGCCCCCTAGTGGTCAAGCACCATAGGGGGACTAAATGTTACAGTAAAAAAAAAAAATTTAATAAAGTTTTAAAGTACAAAAAAAAAAGTATTAAAAGTTCAAATCACCCCCCTTTCCCCATTTTACAAATAAAATCATTAATAAAAAAATAAAATAAAACATATTTGGTATCGCCGCGGCCGAAAAATTACGATATATAAAAATATAACATCATTTATCCCGTACGCTGAACACCGTAGAAGAAAAAAAATTCCAAACGCCAAAATTGCGTTTTTTGGTAATTTTACGTCACTCAAAAAATGGAATAAAAATGATCAAAAAAGTCGCATGCATTCCAAACTGCTAGCGATAAAAAGTACACTTCAGCCCGCAAAAAATGCCCCCTCACTGACGTCCGTAGGTGTTAGTACAAAAAAGTTATTGGTCGCACATATGGCGCCGTGGCGCAGATTTCAAAAATAGAAAATGTTTGGAATTTTTTTTACGGTACCAAAACATAACGGAAACCCTACATGTTTGGTATTGCCGGATGCGTAACAACCTGTAGAATACAGATAACACATTATATTTACCGAAGATTGAACGCCATAAAAGCAAATCACCCAGAAACATGGCGAAAATACGTTTTTTTTCACAATTTGTCCCACTTGGAATTTTTTTGCGGTTTCCCAGTATAATCTATAGTGAATAACACCATTAGAAAGTACATCTTGTCCCGCAAAATAAAAGCCCTCATGTGTCTATGTAGGTGGAAAAATAAAGTTATGGCTTTCAGAAGGAGAGGAGGGAAAAACGAACGTGTCACAAAAAAAATACCCCGGGTCCTGAAGGGGTTTAAGGGAACCTAGTAGTATAATATTGTACCGTGTTAGCCATAGAAAGTAGTAGAAGCGTGAAGAAATCAGGCGATACCTTTTAGAGGCTAACTGAGTATATTTAATGGTCCATTGGGAACCATCAAATATACTCAGTTAGCCTCTGAAAGGTATCGCCTGATTTCTTCACTGTTTTATTAAAGGGAACCTGTCACACTGAACATGCTAACCAATCTGCAAGCATCATGTTATAGAGCAGGAGGAGCTGAGCAAATCAGTTTGTTTGGAAAGAGTTAGTAGAACCTGTTATTTATTCATTTTGTGTAATGCTTATTTTGGTTAAAGTGGTTGTCCCATTTCAGATATTGATAGAGTATCGCTAGGATCCATATTAGATAGGTGGAGGTCCCAGAGTTGGGAGGCCAACCTATTTTTTTTTTTTTTTTTTTAAAAAGCCCTGAAACCTGTTTTGAATGGAGAAGTTTAAAACTCTACCATTGATTTCAAAACAGAGAGGTTTGGTGCTCGCTCTCGAAATAGGTGAATGTCCAGAGGGAAGACCCAAACTTATCTAACATTAATGGCATATCCAAGCGATATGCCATCAATGTCTGAAATAAGAAAACCTCTTAAGGAGTCCACTAGGCAGTCTTATCGGTAACTGACAGCTATCTTTGTATGCACAAGAAAGGCTGTCAATCACTGATGAGACCACCTACTGGACTCCTTAACCCAGAATAAGCAGTATGTTAAATGAATATACAACATGCTGCTGAATTTTCCCCCATAAAATGACATCTCAATCTGTTCCGCTCCTCCTCTTCTATAACCTGATGTCTGCAGATTAGATCACATGTTCAATAGTGTAAAGAGATGCTATAAAAAAATAAACTATTTTTCCACTTCATGTCTACTCCAATATGGTCTCCACGAGATTATATAGATGTGTAGAAATTTATTTTTTCCTGTTAAAACAGAGAGGACATCCAGACAGAAGGCATTGAAAAATTTGATTTTCTAGGGCCTGTTTCCTGTAGCTCCATCAACGATACAATAAAGCATAAAATTAATCCTGCAGTCCAGTTGAGCTCTCTTGCTCCTGCCAACCTTCAAGTCCCCGGACACTTTGAAGGTCATGCTAGGACATCCCCTTCCACAACAGCTGGAAGCAAGAACTGCAGAATATGACTATAATAATTTAGTTTGCTCTTTCAAGATCCTTTCAGAGCATAGGTGCAGCACGGGGGGAGTTTTGGAGATGAGATGGAAGGTCTAATAATGTTGGTACATATATATGGTATAAAAAGAGATAACAAAAACATTAGGAAGAACTATATTGATGTAGCAAAGACCTATTGATAATGTGTCTGAATGGTCAAGTGATATTGAAGTTGTAAATTAATATTTTGGTGAAGTTTAGCGGAGAGAGGTGTGGATGTAGATGTCCAAACATGGTGCAAGGAGCCCACTAGTGGAGCAGAGTCGTGAGGGCCACTCTACATCTACTGCACATGCCTCCCTTTCCCTACCTTTCTCTCCGACAAAGCAGCCCTAGACCTGCTATGCCTAAGGGCATGTCCCCACTGCACGGGTTTTCGGCTGGTTTTTCAGCCGGTTTGCGGTTTTTCAGACCGCCTGAAAAAACGTCCGAAAACTAGCACAATGGTGCTCTATGGAAAACCCGTGCAGCAGTCTCCACTGCACAGGTTTTCCGCCCGCAAAACATTGTACCTGCACATTCTTCCATCCGGTTTCCGGACTGAATCTGTGCATCTCAATGTGGAGGGCTTTTCTCCACTCATCGCGGAGAAAAGCCGTCCCCCCACGGCCGTGGGGACGGCCGCAAGACAGGACAAATGCCGGCCGGCAAACCGGCCAGTATTTGTCCTGTGCAGTGGGCACGCGCCCTAAGGGCCCACCGGGGTTTCCCCAGAACCTCTGTGGGCCAGTCTGAACCGAACCAAGGAGAAATGATTAGACAAACATCTGAATTCAGCTATGGATCACAGGTCTGAGCCCATAAGCAGAAACTTCTGTCCTATGTGTTTTTTATAACGGAAGTGTATAGACGCAGCTTATAACATGACCTGCTATCCTACAATCGTCATCAAATAGGTTTAGAAATGTTTCTGCTGCAAGTTCTCATAGTTTAGGAAAGACCAGGCTGTTCATGGAGATATACATTATGGACTCTCTTTCTGGAAACAGACTGAAGAATATATAGGAGATGATAATGTGGTACATTTACTATAGTGTTTGCACTAGAACCTGTCAAAGAGTGGCCCTTTTCATTTTACACACATTTACAACTTGTTGTTCTCAACCTTCCTTGCCCCATTCCTTCCTTTCACCATTACTCAGAAGATTATTCCCCCATCACAAGAATAACTCTGAGGGTGCATAACAAATAATATGCATACAATATTGAAGATCTTTGCTTATATTTTGCACAACAGTGGCCCCAACTCCCCCCGAAACCCTAAATCCCCCCCTTTGTTGAAAGCCCATTTTATGCCTCTTTTTACAATAGGCTTGAAGGAAGAGATGTGGCTTTTTGTGTAGGGTGTGGGTTAAAATGTTACAAAGGGTTTCAAAATTCTGTTCAACTCTTGGTGTAGAATTTTGGTACAGTTGTTGTTATAAAACAGACAATTTGGAGTAAATCTGCCCACCTGTGTTCGGTCTTTTTGCAAGTGATGTCGTTGTTGATTGACCCTGACACAAGCCTTCCCGGGGGCAGCCATACTGGTGGCACATATGGCATACAGTCGCCAGTCCTTTGATATGACCGGCCCCCTATTATCTATTTCTGCATGGAATACCAATAACCTACTGTCTGATTTGTATCAGTCACAGTTTTTAAAGCAAACCTGACAGGTGGTTTATACTTCCTTATCTGAAAGCAAAATGTGATTGATGGAGAGAAGCTGAGCTTTGTCATATATAGGCTTATAGGAGTTGATGCAGAGAAACCCTAAAATAGAAAGTGAACATACTGCCTACCCCACCCACATACAGTGATTGTCCGCTTTTACTGTATCAGTGTGTGTACAGAGCAAGCTGTCAATCACTGTATGTGAGTGTGATAATCAGGACTGTTTCTTAAGGACTCCTATAAGGATTTACACTGCTTTTTACTCATAAATCTTGCTCCAGTTATATAACCTTCTCTCCATGGTTTCAGATGGGGTAGCCAAAACCACCTAACATTTGCGCTTTAAAGGGGTTTTAGCACTAAGGCATTTCATCCCCTGCTGTCCTGTCTTCAGCTTTCACAGTCTTCAAAAGGGGGCGTGTATGATTTGCTTAAACTGCACAGCATGTGACCCAGCAGGCTGACATGTCTTTCCCCACAGTGTGCTCACTCCTGAGTCAAAGAACCTAAAATACAAGCGCGATGAGTAGCTACAATGTAGCCAAGGGGTTAGCACTTCTGCCTTTCAGTATCTGAGGTTCAAATACCAGCAGGAACCGAACGTGGATTTTTATTTCTCAACGCACAAATCTGATTTAGGTTTCTCCTTTTTTTTGGGGGGGGGGGGGGGGGGTTGGGGAAGGATGGAGGCAGAGGAAAAAATGACAATAGGCATAAAAGAAAAAAAAAAAAGAAAGCATGATAACTTATCTACACTGTAGAACAAACTAGCCAGGAGTACAGTGGAGAGGAGTAGAATGACAGCACCTGGGATTGAACACTCGCTCAGCAGTGAGTGTGTGTGATTACTAGGCAGGGAAGGGACTAACGGTAGCTGCCAGAGAGAAGAGGTGATGTCTGAGCATGTGCAGCCAGGACTGGCGCTCCTGTCACTGGTCGGATCCCTTAGAGACAAGCTGTACACTAAGGGGCCGTTTACACAGCACAGGACAAATACTGGTCGGTTTATCAGACCGGTATTTGTCCCGTTTCCGTGCCGTGCACACGGCCACATAGACATGTTCATATTCCGTCCAAAAAACGGTCGGAAGAATGAACATGTTCTATATTTTTCGGACTGCCGGCGGTCTGAAAACCCGCCAGGTGAAAAATCCGTGCAGTGGAGACTGCTGCACGGATTATCCAGTAAGGTCAGTGTAAAAGTTTATCAGCCGGTTTGCAGATGTTTTTAAAACCGAAAACTGGCTGAAAAACAGTGCCGTGGGGACAAGGCCTAAGGGAGCAGCTAAAAAAAAAAAAATGGTACAGAATTTTTAATAATGAATGATGAAAATGTTTATTATTTAATCTGCAAGCTTCCCACATCATTTTTACTTTGTGGAAAAACCCCTTTAAGACACAATCATCATCCTAATGCAGAAATGAATGTCCTAATGCCAAGCTGAATGTATTGTAGAATGAAGAATATTCTAAACTCCAGATGCCAGGCTCATACACTGAGTAGCTGTGTGTAAATGGCCACAACATGCACGTGTGCACATACATGATGCATCTAATTTTAGATTGTGAGAGCTGCCAGCACATCTGAAGACAATACCCTATGGCTACCTGACTCAGCAAGAAGTGTGGCTAATCAGTGAGAACAACAGCCGTCACAAGTGCTCATTATGTGCAGGCATAGAAAGGACGGCTAGCAGACACTGATGAAATGCTTATTAACAAGCCGAAAACAGAGATTCATAAAAGCCATTACATCCAGTTCAACAAAGAGAACTTCCTCTTACAACAAAGTCTCCAATAAATCTTGAGATGCATAACTTATAGCTCCTGGGCTCAATGCAAAACCCACAAAAGGACTACCACCTACTTTGTGCCATTTAGAACACTGGTGTCTTCCTGCCCTGTTTCCCCGAAAATAAGACAGTGTCTTATATTCATTTTTCCTCCTAAGGATGAGCTAAAACTAATTTTTAGGGGATGTCTTATTTTTCTATGAACAATAATTCACATTTATTGTTGAACATCAACATGTATTAATATACTGTAGTGATTTCATCACAAACATCAGCATAAGCAGCCAAACTCTGAATTGCATTAAAAAATGCCTGTCTTATTTTCGAGGAAACAAGGTATGTGGCAGAAGGACCTTTAGGACAGTGTTCCCCAACTCCAGTCCTCAAGGTACACCAACAGGTCATGTTTTCAGGATCTCCCACAGAATGCACTGACAATAATGACTTCACCTGTGCAATGCTAAGGAAAGCCAGAAAACATGACCTGTTGGTGTGCCTTGAGGACTAGGGTTGGGAACCTCTGCTTTAGGACTCCTCAGGCTGCAGGAACCAGTAGCATTTGCTGCCTCTGCACCCCATATAACTACGTCCTAGTAGCCGCTTATGCTTCTCTTGTCGGTTTTTGGAAAAGATGGGTGACAACCAAAAAGGCAATCATTGTATGGTTTTCCACCCAGCAGTCCTAGACTCCTGAAAAGCGGAAGCAATTGAGAGTGAATTCACTCGAACAGATTTGTTGCATTTGTTGGCCCATCTATTCAAATGGGATTCGTAGGAATCATAGAAGGTGGCTACCCTAAGGCCATGTTCACACGGCTTAAAATGGGCCGTATTTCGGTCAGTAATTACGCGCCGAAGTGCGCCAATTACGGGCCGAAAACGGCCCATTCATTACGGTAATCCACAGTTCTCATAGAGAACTATGGATTACGTCTCCTCTCGCCGGGCGGGGAGATAATTGACATGTCACTTTCTAGCGGCATATATGCGCCGCTAGCAGTGATTGTCTATGGGCCGGCGAAGTGCCGGCCCCCCCGCTCACTCCCCCGCTCCCGCCCCCGTCCACACGGCGTAATTGCGGGGCGAAATTACGCCCCGCAGTTAAGCCGTGTGAACATGGCCTAAGGGTACGGCCACACAGGACAGAGAAGAGCACTGCACGTTTAGCTGCACAATTGGGTGCAGATTTGGCGCTGCTAATTTTCTGCCTTGTGTGAACTGCTACAAGACCAGGTGAAAAGAACCAGGTCTCAGCAGGATGCAGACAAGTCACAGTGCTGTTAAGGGGAGGTCGCACTGTAGTGGATGGGAAATGAAGGTTATATATGTGTGATCCTTTGTGTCTCTATTTTAATGTATTAGTTAGTATATAACTCATATATACATACAAATATATATATATATATCATAGGCACATACCTATAGAATACAGCATGTAAAAGCTGTAGGTATATCTTTTGTCATTAATGTGTTAAACAAAATGGCCGCCTGTAGTAGTTTGTAGAGATAGTCGTGTAATCCAAGATGGTACCTTTTCAGAAGTTACACCCTGTGTCCAAACATTCCTGAGCTGTGTGGAGGGGTCTGGAGATAAGGACGTGTCAATAGACCCTCACAGCCAGGTACATGTGATGCTTCTTATCTACCAATTTGCAAAGTTATAAAAAAAAACACCATTTTGTGAATAAAGCAGAAAACATTTTCACAGCAACAAGGCATGTTGCGATGTTCTTTCTCGGTGCACCCTTTGTTATTTTTAAGCTAATTTGGACCCCCACAAGGACAGAATAGCCCCTTTGAGGCTACTGCCATATCAGTACTAGTGCAAGATACAGATGAGCAGTAAATCACACACCTACAATTCACGAGGGGGTGGCTGTTTAGCATTATACTTGTACTTTGATAAGACTTTCATAGGGCACCATTCACAAGGTTACATGCAGTGCTTAGCACATAGTTGCCAACTTTTGAAATTGAAAAAAGCAGGAGATTGCAGAGGGCGGCGCGCGGACACGCCCATCTTGTCGGTGTGCCATGCCCCTTCAAAAAACCACACCCACTCCACCTAACTGCATAACGGCTTTGGAAGAAAGCCAGGTAGATGCCCTTATAGCCAGGTAGTAGCCCCCCATAACCAGGTAGTGCCCCTTACAGGCAGGTAGATGCCCCCCTTTGTTAGCCAGGTAGATGCCCCCATTTGTTAGCCAGGTAGATGCCCCCTTTGTTGCCAGGTAGATGCCCCCCTTTGTTAGCCAGGTAGTACCCCCATTGTAGCCAGGTAGTGCCCCCATTGTAGCCAGGTAGACCCCCCCCCCCCCCCCATTGTAGCCAGGTAGTGCCCTCTGTGTTGCCAGATAGACCCCCCATTGTAGCCAGGTAGTGCCCCCTGTGTTGCCAGGTTTGACCCCCCCATTGTAGCCAGGTAGTGCCCCCTGTGTTGCCAGGTAGACCCCCCATTGTAGCCAGGTAGTGCCCCCTCTGTTGCCAGGTAGTGCCCCCATTGTAGCCAGGTAGTGCCCCCTGTGTTGCCAGGTAGACCCCCATTGTAGCCAGGTAGTGACCCCTCTGTTGCCAGTTAGACCCCCCCCCCTTGTAGCCAGGTAGTGCCCCCTCTGTTGCCCGGTAGACCCCCCCCCCCATTGTAGCCAGGTAGTGCCCCCTCTGTTGCCAAGTAGACCCCCCCATTGTAGCCAGGTAGAGCCCCCCTAAAACTAATAAAAATAAAATAATAAAAGACACTTACCCCACCAGGCTCCTGGGAGCTCCGGACATCGCCCGGCCGACTGAGTAGTCTCAGCGTCGCAGGGGGAGCGAGTGCAGCCGTGCGTCACTCCCCTGCGACACTGAGGTGTATGTACAGTGCACACCGGCGCCGTACATACAGGGGGAGCCGCTTCACCCGCCTGTAGGAGCGGCCTGCTGGCAGCGGGAAAAATGCCAACTCTACCGGGAGGGCGGGGGGACCCCCATTAGCGGGACCCCCCGCCAAAAGCGGGAGAGTTGGCATGTATGGCTTAGCATTATACTAGTACATTCATAAGGCTTATGTAGAGGGCCAGTCACACGTTTACAGGCAGTGCACTATTCTAGGTTGCAACCTACTGGTTTTTTTTTTTTTTATAAAATCGAGTGGGCACATAAAGTAGTAGCCTCAAGGTTGCTCAAAACATAAAAACTTGTAACCCATGTCAAGGGCTCATATTTTATTGCAAGTCACTATACGAACAAAATAATCCAAGAAAGTAGGTAAACTTTACTTGATTTCATAGAATAAGCAGTCACACTTAGGATCCAGAGAGTATGCCGTTCAAGTGGCTATAAATTCAGAGCACAATCCTACAGTTGAAAGCTTCCGTGGAGCTGCGCAGTGTGATGTCATGCCGCCTGTGCCGGGAAGATGACGGAGCCCAGCGGGAACTTCAGGGAGCGGGAAAAGGTGAGTACTGGATTTTTTTTTTTTTTAATATGCACTGTTACCTGCCTTTTATCTCAACTGAGCGCCATATCATCTAATTATCTATATACTGGGAGCCATGTCACCTAATTATCTATATACTGGAGGCCATATTACGTATATACATACTGGGGGGACCCTATTACCTACCTACAGACTGGGGGATCCTACCTACCTACTGGGGAACATATCACCTATATACCTACCTACTGGGAGAGAGTTTATAAACCTAATTATGTCCTAATTGCTTAAGGCTATGTTCACACGGTGTTATTGTGGGACGTATTTCGCCCCGCAATTACGCCGTGTACGGGGGAGGGGCGGGGGGAATGGCAGCCCGCCGGCCCCATAGACATTCATTATTCTCGGCGCGTATACGCCGTGAATAATTGACATGTCACTTCTCTCCCCACTCGCCGTATTGTACGAGCGGAGAGAGGAGAAGTAATCCATAGTTCTCTATGAGAGCTGTGGATTACCATAATGACTGGGACGTATTTCAGCCCGCAATTCGCGCAGTACGGTGCGAAATACGTTCTATTTTAAGCCGTGTGAACATGGCCTAAGTTACCAAAATGCCTTGTTCCGGCCCAGGGGCCAGTACATTTTCTCTAACCTTACTTCACTGCAATGAGGAAGCCTGTAGCTACTTCATTCGCCTCGTGGTTAAGGCAACATAAAATAGCAGCCAGGTTCCCTTTAAAGAAGCGATATCTTGTAATATAAAATGAGGACCGTACGGTTTACCGTGCAGCTATTGAAGAGGACTTCTGTGTAAATTGGAGTTCCCAGGATTTAGTCTCAAGACATTTTCCATACACAGATCTGGTCTCATGCAGGCTCAGAGTACACAAATACTTTCTGTACAGAAATTCTCTGTTACACTCCTTTTGCAGAGATTTTACAGCTAATCCTATAGGGCTACACTATTCCTGTTACCAAAAAACAACCACTGCCCAGCAGAATGGAGAATAGTACTAAAGTGCCACACCTCACCCTGTAGATTTCAGAAGCAAACTCGAAAATGTAGAAATGGATTTTAACGCCTTCTTAAAGGGGTTTTGCCAGGACTGAGTTACTTACCTCCTTATCAGCAGGGGAGTAGAATATAAACAAATCATGCTGAGTCATGAAGGGGTGAGCAGAGAGTGAGGAATAAGGGAGCGTCTCAAAACGTAACTCAAATAATAACTTTACAACAGTTGATTCTCTATACAGCAAGACACAGGCTCATACACTGCTCTTTCTCCCCAACCCCTTGAAAGCTCATTCATTGTCCCTGTCATCAGATAAGAAGTGTTTCATGCAAGCGCGGCCTGTCAGCTCCTCTGGTCGTTTCTAATGCAAGCTTTCAGGTAACTAAGGGGGACTGAGAAATGCTGTAGCTCTCAGAGTCTTCACTTTTTGTAATCACATATATTTAGAAAAGTGATTAAATACCCATTTTGGAGGATTCCACGTCAACATTACATCGTGGCAAAACCCCTTTAAGGTGGATGAGCCATATGTCCAATGCTGACCGTAGACTGAGCAAATTTAGAATTTTGCGTCAGGAAATTTTGGCAATTGTCTGCACTGACCCACAGATTGTAATCAGATTAGGAAATGGCATCCATACTGAATTCTGCATCCAAATCCATCATCTGAACCTAACTTTAGGAATACTGCTCCCCCTATTGTAAATTATAAAAACACTTGGCATCACCATGAAATTCCAAGATCTGCAAAAAACTGCTATGTCCATAACTTTGTCCTTTTGTGCAGTCACAAAGCTTTGTAGCATGGTAGATTATTTTTTATAGTGTATAGCAGAAGATACATTATCGCATACAGCAAGTATAGGAATACAAAAAGCAGTGAACCACACGGGGACCCTGCACAATGCACAAATAGCTAAATGTGCAGCCGCATGGATTTGCAGGCGAATCCCCACAACACCATGCAGCCACTAAAGCGACACGACCATCAAATATGGGGCCATTATCTGTATTTTTTTTTTCTTTTTTTGTAAATCGGGTGGGTTTTTATATATATATACACACACACACACACACACACACACACACACGTTCCACTATGTACAGGGCTGATTTGCCCCTCTGACTTCCCCTTTGTGAAGATTGCTTGACAGTTCTCAGCAGGACCTAATTAGTGTGAAGAAAGCTAAAAGCCCCACAGTTCATATAAAGATTAAACCATTATCCTGTTGTTATCTATTGCTCGTCATTGCTCTATCTAAGCCTTTTTTTCAGAGAACAATAGAGCGATTATTATGTTATTACCTACTATTTGTAATGAGACTACATGCAGATAAACAGAGGTTAGTCTAGAGTTTTATATCTTTACGATCACAGATAGAAAAGGACAAGATTTTATCCTTAAATTTTTATTTAACAGGGCTGTCGAAATAAAAAAATAAATATACCGTTCAAAAATTCTTTAAAAAAAAGTGTATGCAGTAGTAAGGGATGACATTTCGAACGGTTCATCAATTACTGCCATATACACAGTGATAAAAATAAACTTATAAGACACGCAAAAATATAACGCGACATCAATAAAGTCTATACATATACATTGTAGTCCATCGTGATGCAAGGGGGTGGGGGGGGGCGGGCAAACAAACACATAGCACCTGCAATAATCAATGTGTATAAGGTTTCACTGCTCGTTTGTAAGTGGTTTTGTGGGTGTTCACCTACTAATCTATGTGGTTGCTCATTAAGTTAAATGAAAATCCCTTTTGCGGGTTGCCACAGTGGTTCTCTGACAGTGACTGTAGTGAGACCGCTTTCTGTAGCCCTACCCGAACACATAATATTACACACAATTTGCACATTGTATGTACCAGAACGTAGCCCCCCCTATTAACCATCACGGTCTAAAAGTGCAGCGGGTTGCAATGTGACCATGCCCCTTTTCCCACAAAGCCACACCCACTTTTCAAATAACCACACACCCCCGTCACAAAAAGTATCTAAGGGGAGTTCACGCGGCGTATTGTGGCAAAACGCGTGGTTTTTGCATTGTTGAAATTATGCGCTTGCAAGCAAGTAACTTCAAAGAGACTACGACGTACAAGGTCCGAGGCAGATATCCGCGTCCCATACTTAATTTGACGCCGCATATACACCTTAAAGAATTTACATCATTTCAGACGCGCGCAAAAATACAAGAGTAAAATACGCGTGCTCAGAATGATGGAACATATTTCACATTACAGTCTTGGAGAAAAGAACTTGATCATTGTTTTGAGTACATTATTTTGGCGTGAAACGCATATAAAAATATGTGCCAAAATATACCATATGAACATATCCTAAATTGCACACTGACATGCTGCGCTAGAAATGTGCCATGGATGGCGCATTTTACAACTGGTGCAATCGCAATAGTAAATGTGGGCTATAAAATTCACTTTAGTATAGAAAACGCCTACAAGTGTATATAATATACAGTTTGATGGCATATCATAGAGGTTTGTCATCACAGTCTGATCGGTGCAGGTCCCACCTATCACGTGAAGGGGCCCACGACAGGTACGGCTTAGAATGGAGAGCCGGTGGAGCTTGCACATGACTCTCCATTCTGTTCTAATGGAGGTCCCAGTACAGCCGAGTGGAACCAACCTGTGGGACCTGCACCTATCAGACTTTGATGGTATATCTAAGTTATATGCCATGAAACTCTATGGGGTAAACACCCATTTAAGTGTTATGACGATTCTTTATTACTTATTGGGGATCTGGTGCAATAATTCACACTTCTATGGGAAAATCAGATAATGGATACACAATATAGATCAAGGTTTTGTACAATTTGTTCCATTTTTGTTATAAAAATTGTCTGCTTTCATCTGGATTGGTTTTTTTAAGGAGTTTTCTAAGACTTTTAAAAATCTCCCTAATGCCTCCCACTGTGTTTAGATAGGAAATTAACTCATACTTACCTCTCCCATCACCACTGTTCCAGAGCTCCAGTGTCTCCACCCTTCCCTCACTGATGACATCTCGTTCATAGACCACATGATGCTGCAGCCAATCACGGACCTCTGGGGGTCACATGCTGCACATGGAGATTGGTTGAAGCATCATGTGATCCATGAACATGATGTCATCAGTGAGGGCCCAAGTAGAACACTAGAGCTCCTGTAGTGCTGGATCGGTGGTTATGGGAGAGGTAATGGGTTTATTTATTATTTTAGCACAGTGGGAAATGTTAGGGAGGTTTTTAAAATTTTAAGAAAAACCCTTTAACTACTGGTAATGTTGCTGAATATGGCTGTAAAAAGAACAAATAAATGGATATGTGAACAGTACAAAAACGGAATATGTCTTTAAAAAATTCAGCAATGACTTCCATGGGATAAAAAGGAAACCAATACTGACCCACAGAAACAGGCTGAGTGTTGAGAAAATTCCATGACTAATAGAATTATCTAGATCAGTGGCTCCCATCACATTATCCACACTATGAAACTGTATGAAAACAGTCTAGCAGTAAGACTGTCTTTGTTGCCCATAGCAACCAGAGCTCAGTCCACGGCCAACACGTGTCATTAAGGAAGCACTCAAACAATTGCTCCATCCATAGGAAGCTGACCCAGCAGGGAGTCTGAGCCTCAAAGGATTCCTTATTTAATTTCATTAGCACCTTGGCCAAAGCCAGAGTAGGTATGTGCGCCCTGACACCAAGCATCAAACAAATGCAGATAGCCGTGCCGAAATTTCATAAGGAATTATGGAATAACTGTACATCACAGGCACATCCCCGCTTCATATTTTTAAATATGAAACATCCCACACACAAAGCTGTCACTCCCGCGGTTGTATTATCGACGGGCAGTGACCTGGTGCTTGGTACTCGGTCGTAGCTTAGGCCCATCCAGTTCTGATACCACTGACTTGGCTCTGTCCCATTTCCCTGCCAGGATATGGTCCGTTTCAGGTCCGAAGCTAGGAACAGCATGGCTCTGGAAGGAAGGAGCGTGTAGACCGCCCCAGGGGTGTGACTTGGGATGTCCCAGTACAGTTAAAAGTCTGAGACCAACTGGGCCCAGGGTTGTCTCCATTGGGAAAAGGGGTTACACTGAGCATATTGGGAGAGTCCAGAACCAGCAGGCTGCATTCACCCGCCCAGTACAAGGCCAACCTAAGGTAAAGAGAAACATATCGCTGCTTTCTTTTATCTGTACCCCCACACCCATATTGTATTTGTACCTCTGACCAATATCTGTATAGTTATACCTCTATGTATGTATTGTTTGTGTAGTGCGCCCCCAAGGTGATTAAATCTTTGAACTCTGATCTGGTCTGTTGTCTCTATCGCCCCGATCCCACGTGTCCGTCTTCTTGGTTTTCAATATATCGCTACCTGGGCTGGTTTCTGACCTTGTTGTAAGTCTGTGACGGACCGGGCTTATAACTAACGAGGAACTTGTGGCAGTCTACCGGACTGGAAGAGTTCTGTTTCACCAGTGTGGGTAAACAGAACTCTTCCAGCCGTTAAGGGTTGTGGGCAAGAGGGGTATCCTCTCGCACTTAAATATACTATGCTGTATAGTCCAATGAACAGCTTTTAAAACTTCTTTCTTAACACTTTAACGCTTCAATTAATTTTTCCACAGCATTCAAATAGCATATACAAAAAGATTAAAAAGGTAACCTTCTTTCCTTATATTTGTCCTGATACGATACACCGAGCGGTCGTTTTTCGGCTTGCATGGCACTGCATAGCCTGGAGAAACTTCACAGCTCCAAATGTGTGTTGCTCATTCCACCCTCAGCTCACCGCACCTGCTACATTTCGAGGGATACGCCCCTTTTGCCAGTGTATGTGAGGTAACTGAGGTCTGAGAAGAATCTTTTTGGAAAGGTGACACTTAAATGCTATAATACATGGTATCCTCTCACACTCCCTGGGTTTTCCTGTGCCCTTGTGGACAGGAGTTAACTGTGAACCATATCCGGGAGACCTTGCGTACCCCTAGTGGGAGCACAATGTCACGAATACACCCCAAGTCAGGCCATCGGCCCTCAAGTGGGGCGGGCTTTC
Organism: Phyllomedusa bahiana; assembly: GCA_025379985.1. NCBI lineage: Eukaryota > Metazoa > Chordata > Amphibia > Anura > Hylidae > Phyllomedusa > Phyllomedusa bahiana. The sequence continues at coordinate 89,437 of JAODAL010005746.1, read as the reverse complement.
CTGATAGCTTCTCTATAGGACTCAAAAACCCTTCCTAAATATTAGTTTCCTGGACATGCAACATGGGTGACTGGCGTTTTCTTCAAAGCTTATATTTACAGGTACTGAATGCAGTTAGGGTATAGTCATGTGGTGGAGTGTTTTTTGTTTTGTTTTGTTTTTTTTAACCAGGATTAACACTAAACTGCAGCAAAATGCCAATGTGACAGCACCATGTGAACATGCCCTTACTTGGAGACCAGACCTGCCAGATTTCCTTCCATAACCTCTTACCCTTGTGGCATTTCCACAGTTAACTTTCAGTTTACATTTGGCTTCCAGCTCCCACATGCACGTTCCTCAAATGTTTTGGCTGGATAAAAGAAATGTATTTGTCTTAGGCAGAGATCTGGCTTTGTTTGCTGTAACATTTTAGTAAGTATCTCCCTCTGGGCCTGTTCTGTTTCATTGTATTTGACTCTCAGTCATGGCATTTACCAGAAATATAAATGGAACAATGCAAAAGTAGATCGAGTGGATCTCTAGTTATAAAACTGTATGTGATCCTAACGCTCAGGGTAATCCACCATGGTTCACTATCCTTACAAGACTCGACATGTTCACTCCCAGGCTGCCTTACAACAAAGCTCATGTACTGAGCTATATAACCTGTATAAAATGATACCGAACAGAGAGGAGAAAATGGAAGGAGAAGGGTGGAACTATGCAATTCTGTAAAGCTTGGGTGACTGATCTAAAGGGGTTGTACTGTTGAATAAAATTATACTTAAGGGGTTGTCTCACCATGCTGTTTCACCTAGTCAAAAGCAGCTTTCATGCATCCTGTCTCTTTCTGGTCAGGCTGTAGGTGATTAGCAGACCTTTGAATACTGGGGCGGATAGGTTAATTACTCTGACATGAGAGCAGGAGATGTTTATCGAAAGTCCAAATAAGTTTCAGAGCTAAAGTAAACAAATGTAATTAGTCTCCTTTGTTTGTTAGATCAGATACCACTCAAGCTGCATGCAGTTCCATGTGCAACCTGTTTGATTATGTCATCCCTGCTATCAGATAATACAAACAGCAGGGGAGAGCAGGGCAGAGCAGGTCAGTAACCTAGAGAAACCTGAGTGCATTTAGAGCTGATAAAATCACCTTTATCTCCTCAGCAAAGAAAAACAAAAAATATATTTGGAAAACATCTTCATTTAGGTTGAAAGCTAATCTTTGTAGTGAGACAACCCCTTTAGAGGGGTGTTCTCACTATGCATTTTCAAAGCGCCTGCTCTTCACAGCCAGCTTGAGGCTATTATTTCCTGTTTAGGCTGTGGGCAGTTCTACAGCAGTGACTTGACATTTCAGCTCTGCTGTTCCTAGCTGTGCCTGTTAGAGGGACATTGGCGATGGATAGGTCTAAACAACATGGCAGATGGCTGCAGAGCTATAAGGAGTTAAAGTTTGTCAGTAAGAAACTGAAACAAAGTCCTGATGAACCACAACTGGGAGAGACGTCACCATCCTGGACAGGGCTCTAGAACCCGTTAGAGCAGAAGAAAGTAGTCTGTGACCTAGAGAAGCTTGTGTACACAAGCAGGAGATAAGAACTGCCCCTAACTCTGAAGGGAGACAAAATCAGAAGAGCAATGTATAGTAATAGTCTTTACTTTTGCCTACATGTTTAAAGCTAATCATTGTGATGGGCATAGCCCTTACTGTCTCCCAGTCTCTCTCATCCAGACTTCTGCCTGACGGGACGTCACCACTACAGCGGTCTCATGACATTGGCCGACGTCCCCATATAGAAGTGCTCCAAAGAGTGATGTCCGTCAATGGCATATGACTGCTGCAGCCAAGAGCAGCGGTGGCGGTGACATCACTTTGACAGGGTGAGGAGAGCGCAGCGCTAGATCCAATGTGAGGGGAGAGGTTAGTGGAAGTTATTATTTTCATAGGGCAGTAGTATTCTAAATAATAAAATTGTTACCTGGACAATCCCTTTAAGTATTATTTTAGTCAATTTGACAACCCCTTTAATGATAAGCACACTGTATTACAAATCTTTTTGTACCAGAAACGAGCTGAATGACTTGCTTACTACTTACTGTGTGCAAAAGTTTTCTCAAGTATTAAAGAGAACCTGTCACATTAGCTTTTGCCCCCCTGGCTGAGGGCAGCACAATCTAGTGTCAGACCTGCTGTTCCCAGCGCTGTGTCCCTTATTCTGTAAGATGCTGGAGTTTTCGTGTATTTAATGCTCAAATCTGCAGTTTTCAGCCAGAAGAGTCATTCGAAGAGTCCTTCAGAGAGTCAGTTATTTTCAAACCCCGCCCACCTGAGGCTAGCCCCACCCACCTCAACTGACAAATCTATTACTTTGAATAGGTAGAAACATGTGAATAACTGTCAGTGGGCGGAGCTAGCCTTTGGTGGGTGGAGCTAACACCTGCTCATGAATAAGATTTGAGGGGTAAATGCTCTAAAATAGCTGCATCTTACAGAATAAGGGACAGTGCTGGAAACAGTAGGTCTGACACTAGCTTGTTCTGTCCTCAGCCAGGGGGGCAAAAACTATGTGACAGGTTCCCTTTAAAACTGAGGAAAACTTACATTGGCTATCAGGTTTCTACTACTTTTTTTCCACAATTCCGGCTTGCACCACTGCATATACTTCAGTAGATGACACTGAAAAAACTAAAGGTATGTTCACACTGCGTACTTTTCTGCACAGTAAGATCTACAAAAAAAAATAAAAATCAGTGTACCGTCCACGTCCCATTGATTTCAATAGGAATCAGGCTCATTCTCATTTTAATGCGATTTCACGTGGAATATTGAGGTTGACACGTTATGCATTTGCACTTCAATTACTTGTGGATTTTTCTTACTGAAGTCAATGGTCAGTAAAAATCTACAATTCATGTGTCTTTATTGTCATACGGATTCCACACAGATTTTTTTCAGCACAGAAAAATAGGCCACGTTAACACGACCTAAAGCAGCACTCGCTTCACTACTACTGTTCCCTTGTGTTTATTTTAGTCATATAACACGATTATATTCCAGAGAAAATCACTCACATTGCTCAATGTCTCATATGTTGTTCTTAATCTGAATTCTACATTAACCTACAGTATCCATATGTTTTTTTTGGAGTGTCAAAGAAACCAGAGTGCCCAGAAGAAACCCACGCAAACACAGCATGCACATTAAAAAAAACTACACCCCCTAGAACCTTGTGCTACTGCAAGAAACAACTGTGAAAAAGAAAAAAACAAATAAATAGGTAAAAGCTATAAAAAAAAAATAAAACTGCCACAAGGAATACTTAATAAGGCCATGTTCAGACACAGCCGCTGCCACAGGCAGAAAAAACAGGCCGACAACTGCACTATTTTGCTGTTAATACCACAGTTTTAGAAGCACAGTTATGTGACCATTGGCCAACACATATGGGAGCAGTCTTGACGTTGTGGCAGCCACAGAGTTAGAACAAGGCTTAAAGGGGTTGTCTCACTACATTGATTCATCTCACCTCAGTCCTGTTTTCTTGGTTTCATTTTGAATCCAGGGGCGTGTTTACTGGCTTCTACTAGGCTGCAGTAGAAGCCAGGTCTGTAGCTATAGCAACCAGTGCTGGCAGCCTATCAGGAGAGATCAAACAGGTCTGTAGCTATAGCGACCTGAGGAGCTGATGCAGCCCATACAAGAGGGGATATCTCAGAATAGGTAGGACATTGTTAATGGACACATATTGCAAAGTGACTTGTTTTTGCAAGATCTTCAACATAAAAAGCAATCCTTGTAGTGAGACAACCTCTTTAAGTTGGGGAGGGTCAGCTCTTAAAACTAGCACACAATTGGGCATATGTATCATGGCGCATAAGAAGAAGACAGTATTGATAAATCTGCCCCAATGTCTGTGTGTTCCCCAAATAAATCATCTTTAATACATACCAGCCCACAGGGTCCGAGGCCTTCACACATGAGCACAACATTCTGAGAAACACGTATAATCTCTACATCTATAGGGGCGGATATTTTATCTGGGGCCATAAAGCTTAGGTATTCGAAGCAAAAGATCATTTTTTCTAATTCCTGAAGCGACCAGAGGAAGCCCTTTTCTCGTAATGGCTGCTCCTCCTTGGCCCAAATCCTGTTTTAGATTAGTAAGAATAGTAAGTAGGCCATATTTCCCTTGACAGCTAGCATTGCCAAGCTTGTATTTCATGTCTCAGATTCACAGCTGTTATATGACATGCTGCGAGAATAAGAGGGAAATACAACAAACAGAGCAGGCTCAATAGCCCTGCTCTCCAACAAGGATTCAGCTTATGGAGGATTAAAGAGGTTCTGCTGCCACAAACTAATTACCTGCGTACAGCGAGAAGAAGCACTGCATATAGGGAGCTGTCCATCAAGCTAAACTGGGCGGGAAGAAGCTGGAGAGGGGGACGCCCAGAGGGTTCTAGATGCCGCAGAGTAAAACATACAGCAGTTCTTTGTAATGAGATAGCCAGGTAACCACTGACTATAACCAATGTGCAGTCAATGACTAGATACTGCTCTATACACTGCCAGGTAACCAATGTGCCATCAATGACTATATACAGATCTATACTCTGCCAGGTAACCAATGTGCCATCAATGACTATATACTGCTCTATACACTGCCAGGTAACCAATGTGCCATCAATGACTATATATAGATATATACTCTGCCAGGTAACCAATGTGCCATCAATGACTATATACAGATATATACTCTGCCAGGTAACCAATGTGCCATCAATGACTATATACAGATATATACTCTGCCAGGTAACCAGGGTGCCATCAATGACTATATACAGATATATACTCTGCCAGGTAACCAATGTGCCATCAATGACTATATACAGATATATACTCTGCCAGGTAACCAGGGTGCCATCAATGACTATATACAGATATATACTCTGCCAGGTAACCAATGTGCCATCAATGACTATATACAGATATATACTCTGCCAGGTAACCAGGGCTGTGGAGTCGGCAAGCCGAAGCCCAGACTCCGACTCCTCAATTTCCCAAACCTCCGACTCCTGACTCCCTCATATATGGCGCATGTTTAAGTGATAACTTTACTGTAGTAAAATGGTAACATCAGGCTGTTTATCACCTTATGATACAATAATCAAGCTATTTAGGTAGAACAGACACTGACAAGCAAAAGGGTAACAATGTTTTGATCTTTTGAACACTTCTGGGTGGAGTTGAAGACAAAGCTGTATTTGTATCCAAGTCCAGTCTGGACCAACATTGGGAATGTGTAGAAGAGACCTGGGATCAGATGCTTGAATCTGATCCAGAGCCCAGAAGGATTCAGGCAGTATTGAAAACCAAAGGTGGATTTCCCAAATACTAACAAAATAATAAAAATTAACACTGATTTTTAGGAGCAAAACTATAACTAAGCAGATGCTAAATACTTGCAAGTCAAATTTTTGTATAATATAGGTAAGATGACTGTATATAAAATTACAGTAGCCTCATGTACAAAGCTGTAGGGGAGGGTGAGATATGGAGCCTGAAAGTCACAAGTTCAAGACATTGTTACCATTTTGCTTGTCAGTGTAAAATATATTTATTGGATATGACTTTAGGACACAAGAAATTGAATATATGCAAAACACTGTAGGAACATTTGGGGAGTCTCTGAATTTGTTCTGAGAAATAATATTGCCTCCATCAGATCCTGCATACATGACCTCACATCTGATCTCATTATTTCCAGGCTAGAGAACGGCCTCTCTACAATAACTTGGGTTGGGGGCAAAGCGGTGACCACAGGGGCAACATCTCTAACAATGTCAGGGTATAAAGGAATTGCCTCAGCCACAGTCAGTTTTGATGAATGGTTGAACTCTTCTACTTCTTTGAAAACAGGGGAAAAATTTTGCTGAAATCTGTTTGCCATGGAGCGGAATCTTTTCCCCTGTGGCAGCGCTTTGCCTGCTCCATGTCATCACTTACACTCCTCATGTGATGAGGCTGAAGATATGGGAGCAGCAGCACTGACTGGACCCAATGCCTCTTGCTCTTTGCATCGAACTAACTGGACCAACTAATTATATGTTTTGGGAGTCTGAGTCGGTCCATTTTATGACGACTCCGACTCCTGCAAAATAGCCTCCGACTCCGACTCCACAGCCCTGCAGGTAACCAATGTGCTATCAATGACTATATACTGCTCTATACACTGCCAGGTAACCAATGTCCCATCAATGACTATATACTGCTCTATACACTGCCAGGTAACCAATGTGCCATCAATGACTATATATTGCTATATACAATACCAGGTAACCATGTGTCCTAACCACAGGCAGCATGTAACTGATGACCGGTTCCCTTTAAGTACCACTAGGAAATGTTCAGGCACATTGGTAACTTGGCTCTTGGGATTTGTCCAGTTATAAAATAACTATTTCCCATTCTTTCCACAGCAATGTCCACCTACATCACATTAAAGCAGTATGCCCACCGTAGACTGTCATGGGTTATCACTAGGATATGCCATGGGATAAGTGTGGATCCCAGAGGTGGGACCCAAACCTGTCTTGGGGATGGAAGTTTTGCTCAGAGTGGAAAGCAGGTGGGGCTTTACACGACTCATTCGGTTTTAATTAAGGTCCAAGCGTCTATTGTATAGTGTTGATTTTTTTTTTTAAATATCAAAACTTTTTTTCCTGGAATCTTGTGGATTCCATATGGAAAAGTCAGATTATCTCCACTGAGCAACAATGAGCCTGATCCTCAGTGAATCTGGCCAGAACATTTGCTGCATATCTGAGGAAGAAACCCAGTGTCATCCTCAAATTCATGCCATGGATCCTTTTGTGCACCCGATGCAGCTGCAGAAAGACCTGTAGATTTGGGGTCCCACTGCCTCTAATGGAGCAAGCAGCTTTGTACAGGGCTGTTTCTAGGCTAAATTGGACTTAGGTAGAGGTAAAGAACTCCTGTCCCCCCTCTCCTCCCCATTAACATGTTGCACCACATTGCATCACCATTAACTAGTGTCTGAAAACACAAAAAGCTGTAACAAAGTTCTATGTATAAAACTACCACATAATAGTCATACAATTCCCAAATAACACGGCCACACAAAAACAGAATCCCAAGACTAAGGCCTCGTTCACACGGCTTATTCTGGGACGGATTGGAGCCGTACTGCGCGCCGTATTTGCGCTGCAGTACATGTAACTACGGTAATCCACAGTTCTCATAGCGAACTATGGAATCCGTCACTCCTCCCCGCTCGGCAAATCCGCCGCTGGGGGAGAAAGTGACATGCACATTATTTACGGCGCGTACGCACCGTAAATAAAGCATTGTCTATGGGGCCGGCGAGCTGCTCCCCTGCCGCGTCCCCGCCCCTTATACAAGCCGTATTGTGGGCGGGATCCGGCCCGCAATTACGGCTTGAATAAGACGTGTGAACCGGGCCTAATATCACCAACAATCCTGCTGAGACCAAATACTGCCACACCATGACCACGTCACCACCATATGATGGTTGAATAATACCAGAAAAACTCCACTAAGGACGCAATTATACAGCGGGAAGTCCAACTCAGATGTAGAAAGGGGATACACCAAATCTTGAAACTAAATACACAATATAGTATACACCCCAACAACATAAATCTAAAACATAACTTTTATTAGCGACTTATAATAAGATCAAAATATCCAAAACAACTAACCCTATATCTAAGATAGAAAGAAATACAAAAAATAAACCCTACCTAATACAGCAGGTTAACCACCCCAACAAGGGCGACCCCATGCAGGAATTCTCCCTATAGGACGAGCGGGGAGAGGAGGCGTAATACATAGTTCTCTATGAGAACTATGGATTACCGTAATTTCTGCGCGCATCTCGCCCGTATTAGAGTGCAAATACGCAGCGAAATTACCCCGTGTGAAAATACCCTAACCACGGACCAGATAAACGATTAAGAATAAAAAAAAAACAGGTTACGAACAAATACCTCTTAGTTTTTGAGCCAATCTGTGGTGTTACTATATTAGTGGCTCCTATACTAAAGACAATTTAAAGAGGAAAAATCGGTCCTAAAAAATAACTTATTAAATATATTAAAATATATCGTAATCTATCTCAAAAAACTCACAAAAAACTGTGGGAGGCAAACAACCACCACATTGGTGGGACCAGAGTGATATACAAAACCTGGCCCTGTAAACCTAATATACCCCTACCTAACTAAGAGAGATACAGGATAATCGCCCCGATAAGGGCGTTCCTGTCCGCAGCCTTGCCCTAATTCAAAAACACCCTGTTATTCCTCATGGTCCCGTCCCAACATGTTTCAATCATCCATGACATCATCAGGGGACAGTCTGGAAAGATATAAGTGGACCAAGTGTCTGGGTATAGTAACAAAAGCGAGGCATGAGAATTAGAGGGTAGATAAATACCTGATGGTAATTACTGATGCAGAAACCACATGACATGCCGTGTTTACATAACAAAAAAGGACACTACCTTACGTTTCATCTGCATAATGCCGCCTTGTAGGTTTGCAATATAAACCAGCAAGACCACCAGGCTGTGGGAAGTACAAAAACAAAAAAGGGCATAAGATAAACAACCAACCCCAAAAGAACCCCCCACCACAAAGCATACACCCATATAACTTACTATTTAATTTTAGAACTGTAAGTCATCTCCCGCCCTGTAAGGGCATGACAGCGTCGGCTGTGTGTGAGACGCCGAAAGCTGGCGGCGCGCGGAAGATAAAGGCGCGCTCACGGCGCCTCCGTGACATCACATAGTGCGCCAGCAACGGAGAACTGCGCCGAGAAAGCGTCCATAGTTACAGCGCATGTGCAGATGAGCATCGCGCCAAAATGTATGCAGGACGCAACAACGGGGCAGACAGACCGAGCAGGTGATTTTAAAACCATGCTCAGTTGACAGCTAGTGAAACGACATTTATTGGTAGGAAAAAGAACTGATAATCCGTTCCAATTCTCCCAAGGGACATTGATAAAGTTAGTTTGGATATTGTGCTCAATCGATCAAGTTAATTCAACAGTGTTATATGTACACAGGAAAGAAACACTTTAAAAATAGCTGCTGAAATCCAATTGGTCATTTAACCCGTTTGGTGCCTTTGTATTGAGGGTAAATGTCCAGAAGCATTCCTTCTGCAGCAATAATCTGTCCAAGTTTCCACGTCTTTGAGAGGGAGAGACCCGATCAATGCCCCTCCATGTGAGGCATTTAGAGTTCCCCACATGTATTGAGTGTATATGCCGTGAGATTGGTGTGTCACGTTGATGGCGAATATCGCCCAAATGCTCCCCATTCCTACGTCCATACTACCCAGGATCAAGAGACAGTAACGCGCATCATTGGCACCTTTGACAATGCGGCCCCTCAGGTGAGACAGACCCTAAACAAATACTGGCATGTGTTGAAGATGGACCCCGATTTGGAGGATTATGTCGGGGAGGCCCCCTTGATATCATATAGAAGGGGGAGAAATCTGAGGGACTGTCTGGTCAGCAGCCACTTTGTAAATCCAAAGACAGACATGTGGCTGACGAGACCAAACGGTTCCTTCAGATGTGGGGACTGTTCTTTCTGTGACTTTGTGGAAAAGACAAATACGTTCTCCAATGATACAGGGGCAAAGACTTATCAGATTAAATATTTCATCAATTGTAAGACCACACATGTGGTATATCTGATAACCTGTGCATGTGGATTGAGGTATGTAGGCAAAACCACAAGACAGCTGCGACGTAGGATTGGGGAGCATTTGGGCGATATTCGCCATCAACGTGACACACCAATCTCACGTCATATACACTCAATACATGGGGGGAACTCTAAATGCCTCAAATGGAGGGGCATTGATCGGGTCTCTCCCTCTCAAAGACGTGGAAACTTGGACAGATTATTGCTGCAGAAGGAATGCTTCTGGACATTTACCCTAAATACAAAGGCACCAAACGGGTTAAATGACCAGTTGGATTTCAGCAGCTATCTTTAAAGTGTTTCTTTTCTTTCCCTTGTATATATAACACTGTTGAATTAACTTGATCGATTGAGCACAATATCCTAACTAACTTTATCAATGTACCTTGTGAGAATTGGATCATATTATAATTTCTTTTCCTACCAATAAATGTCGTTTCACTAGCTGTTAACTGAGCATGGTTTTAAAATCACCTGCTCAGTCTGTCTGCCCCTTTGTCGCGTCCTGCATACATTTCGGCGCGATGCTTATCTGCGCATGCGCCGTAACTAAGGACGCTTTCTCGGCGCAGTTCTCCGTTGCTGGCGCACTATGTGATGTCACGGAGGCGCCGTGAGCGCGCCTTTATCTTCCGCGCGCCGCCAGCTTTCGGCGTCTCACACACAGCCGACGCTGTCATGCCCTTACAGGGCGGGAGATGACTTACAGTTCTGAAACTCAATAGTAAGTTATATGGGTGTATGCTTTGTGGTGGGGGGTTCTTTTGGGGTTGGTTGTTTATCTTATGCCCCTTTTTTGTTTTTGTACTTCCCACAGCCTGGTGGTCTTGCTGGTTTACATGACAAACCTACAAGGCGGCATTACGCTGATGAAACGTAACATAGTGTCCTTTTTTGTTATGTTGTTTCTGCATCAGTAACTACCATCAGGTATTTATCTACCCTCTAATTCTCATGCCTCGCATTATTGCAGCCATTTATTTGTTACTATACCCAGACACTTGGTCCACTTATATCTTTCCAGACTGTCCCCTGATGATGTCATGGATGATTGAAACATGTTGGGACGGGACCATGAGGAATAACAGGGTGTTTTTGAATTAGGGCAAGGCTGCGGACAGGAACGCCCTTATCGGGGCGATTATCCTGTATCTCTCTTAGTTAGGTAGGGGTATATTAGGTTTACAGGGCCAGGTTTTGTATATCACTCTGGTCCCACCCATGTGGTTGTTGTTTGCCTCCCACAGTTTTTTGTGAGTTTTTTTAGATAGATTACGATATATTTTAATATATTTAATAAAAGTTATTTTTTAGGACCGATTTTTCCTCTTTAAATTGTCTTTCATATACGCTGGTCAAGAGGTTTTGGTACTATTGGTAGGGATCTGCTAGGTACATTTGTTCTTGTGGCTCCTATACTACCAGAGTTTTTTTTTTTAATCTATTTGTGATACTTATTCATCATTGGCTGGTTTACCATTGCAAAGTTTAGGTATCTAGACCTATTCTCCTGCTCTATGTGTGAGAGGTATTTGTAACCAGTTTTGTTATTCTTTTTAATCATTTATCCGATCTTTCCCTCCTTTGTGTTTATACTGCCCATCTACCATACGGAAATTATAGACATTTCTGCTTAGGGAGAGGATCTTGAGTGGGGTCGCCCTTGTTGGGGCGGTTACTCTGCTGTATTAGGTAGGGTTTATGTTTTGTATTTCTTTCTATCTAAATATAGGGTTAGTTGTTTTGGACATTTTGATCTTATTACAAGTCGCTAATAAAAGTAATGTTTTAGATTAATCTTGTGACGGTGTATACTATATTGGGTATTCTGAACAATACCGCCACACCATGACCATATATCACACCATACAGTGGCTGAATAATACACCATTCCATTACAAAATATAAACCATTATACTACGACCAATATTACAACCATACAGTGGTAGCAGGGGCATAGCTAAAGACTCATGGGTCCGGGTGAAAAACTTCAGTTGAGTCCCTCCTTCCTCATGGGAGTTAGTTAAATGGGATCTTTCAGACGCCCAACAATGCTGAGAAAGAAAAGTTCCAAAACACGATTATTTAAAGACATTTAGGGCATATCAATAAGATATGTCATAAACATCTAATAGTATCGGGTTCCACCTCTGCAACCTACACCTGTCTTAAAAAACAGCCCCCAAAGGTTTCCATGCACAACAAAGAGAGGATTGCACTTGCACTGTATGCTCAGCTGTACGCAGAACTCCCATTAAAGTGGTCTTCTAGCTTTTCACAGTCAGCTTCAGGCTCACACTTCCTGTTCAGGCTATCGGCAGTTCAATAGCAGTAACTGGCATTTCAGCTCTGCTATACCAAGCTGAGCCTGTTAGAGGGACATTGATAATGGAAGGGTCTAAGCAACAAGGATAAAGGCTACAGAGCTCTAAAGTGTTGAAGCTTGTCACTAAGAAAGACAAATACGCTCCTGTGCTGATGAGACACAGCAGAGAGTGACGTCACCATTCCAGTCGGGTAAAAAAAAAGGGCTCGGTAATCTAGGGAAGCTTCTGTAACCAAGAAGATCAGAACTGCTCTAGCTCTGAAAGGAAGCAAAATCAGAATAGCAACGAATTTGTAATAGTCTTTATTTACCACTGCCTATATGTTTAAAGCTAATCAAAGAAATGGAAGTACCCCTTTAAAATGAGACTTTAGAGGGCCTGTTCTCAAAATAGGTGAGGGTTCCAGAGGAGACAATCATGGCATACGCTATCGATATTCCAACAATAACTGAAATAAGGACACCCCTTTAATTCTTCATTTGACTTCATGAATCCATATAAAATGAGCCATTAGTGGTGTTTGCTTACTCTACAGTGATTATCAGTATACTGTATTCCAGTGCCATCACGTCTGCGGTCTCACAGAATCCTCACTTCTTATTGCAGCATACTCTTACTATAGCAATTCTGACAGACGGTTATTACAGCCTTATGCAACAGTAAAGTTCATTTATCTTATACTAAATTTGCACTTTTAGAGATAAAATATTGCTTTGTCTGCAAAGTCGTGTAGTGAGGAGGACACAAGAAGAAAGGGTCTGCTAACAATTAAGAAGAAATCGCAGAAATTTACTCCTAACATTTCAAGAACTCTGTAACTGGTCAATAAAATGAAGGTCATGAAGAGCCAATGATTTACCCAGGTTACACCCAGCACAGATATTCCAACTGGGAGCCACAAAATTTGACATCATCATGTTTTTCAGCGATTGGAATGTGAAACTCTCTCACATAAGACCCTATTCAGGGGAGTATCTCACTCTACAAGTGATTGTATTTTAATATGCATATAGGCACTTCTGCATTGATGAATCCTCTGGATTTCAAAAGAAAAAAAATTCACTTTCAATGTTTTTCATTAGAAATAAAACTTATTCATCTTGGGCCCAATTTAATTCATATTTCTATACAATTTCATAGGTATCCACCGAGATATCCAAACGTACAGAGCGAAAGAGCCATAGGGAACTATTGGGCAAGTGTAGTCTGGACTATCTCACTTTGGTATACGCCATACATGTCAAACGCCGTCACTTCATTTGGTGTGGCCCACAAGAGCATAGACACAGATGGCAGAGATAGACGAGACCTGAATACAGAAGGACTGTCTCTCCACATGCCCCAGAGGACCCAGCCATCACTTGGCATAGGCAATGGTGCCAACACAAGGGACGGGCATCGTCTTGGAAGCTCCATCCTTTGCTTCTCCACCACTCTGTTCAGCAACTCTCTGGCAGTGGCACAGCTCTGACAGCCCTACCCAGGCACTCTGTCCACCCTTTGTTAGTCTGTGGAGGGCGACCATAATACCCATGTGGCCCTCGGTAAAAAGGAGTTAGACACCTCTGGTATACGCCCTATATGGACAAATACCTGCAATTTAATTCCAAAGCCTGATGTGAATGTGACTATAATTTGTATTTCAAGATCTGTACTGGTTGTCAGTTAATCAAAAACCTTGCTTATATTCATAAACTCACACCCCTTGCCGATAATGTCATTACTCGCTGCAAGGACAAAGTCAATAGACATGATCTGGCCATGACAATACAATTAACAAGGGAATTCATTTTTTTCTGTCATCAATGCATTGAAAAGACTGCCATTCATATTAAATGTATGAAGCCTATGTTACTTTTTCAACCCCTACAATTTTGCCGCTTGCACATATAGGAAAGTGTCAGTGAATTCTACCTTGACCTTCTGGTGTAATTAGTAGTTAGAGGGATGTGAGCCTGCAAACAGTCCATATTTAGCTGCCTTTTGAATCCTGGATGATAACCCTATACGCTGAGTAATGGCAGCAATCGTTGGTTGTAGTGTTGCAGGACAGATTTAAAGGGGTTGTCTCACTATAAGGATTACTTTTTATGTTACAGATCTTGCAAAAACAAGTCACTTTGTAATATATGTCTATTTACAGTGTCCTACCTATTCTGAGATATCCCCTCTTGTATGGGCTGCATCAGCTCCTCAGGTCGCTATAGCTACAGACCTGTTTACTCTCTCATGATAGGCTGCCAGCACTGGTTGCTATAGCCACAGACCTGGCTTCTACTACAGCCTAGTGGAAGCCAGTAAACACGCCCCTGAATTCAAAGTGAAACCAAGAAAACAGGACTGAGGTAAAATTAATCAACGTAGTAAGACAACCCCTTTAAGTCAAAATCAATTTCCACCTGAAGCTGAGTCAATCAACACTTGGTATTAATCTCCAAAAAATAGATTCTAACCATAATCCGAACCCTTAGTGGGGTTTGATAAAGGGTAAGGGATTTTTAACTTTTTTAGAGTTAACCTCTCCACAACGCTTCCGGGTCCATCAATGCTGTCGCTCTGATGTCACTCAGCTTCAGTATCCCCTACGGTCCCATGGCACATTAGGCCAGAAGTGACACTGGAGCCTAAAGTGTCTAACCCTAACAAAGGTTTAGGGTTAAGGTAAGGGCTACGGAAAGATTAAAAAAATAAAAAGCCTTCTGGTTCAAGATGTCCCAAACCTGATATTTTTTTTACAAGCTCGGTCAAATCAGTACCAAAACTGAACAGGGGCAGTTTCAGGCCAATTAGTTATTATCCACCATGTTGCAGTAGGGCTTGCTCACACAGCATTTTTGCGGGGCGTATTACACGCATAAAGTATGCACATAAAAAAAGGTGACATGCAAATATGGTAAAAAGAATGTTACTACTAAAATGAGCGCCATTGTTCAGACGGTGATTTTACAAGTGTATTTTACAAGGTATATAAAGCCACCAAATACAATTGTATGCAAGGCATCTGCCTCTCCACATTGCACGGTGTTTGTGCATAGTAATTACGGACTTGTAAGCCTGTAATTTCAAAACGCAAACCACGTTGTTCACGCAAAAGTGCGCGCCGCTAAACGCCGTGTGAACGAACCCTAAGAGATGAATATAAAGATCACTGCACACTGTGTGTCACAATGTCAGTCGGAAGTATGTGTTCGTGGAAATTCCCAAGTATAGATCTTCAATGAGATACCACCAAGTGGCATCTATCAATCTATCAGAAATAGGCTATCATATTATAAACACTGCTTGGTGTACATTTCTTTTAGTAGATGCTGCTCTGTGGAATAGCCGAGTCTGATATACACATTAAAATAAAAAAATCAGAAATTCTAGAATATAACATCTGAACGGAGGCCAGAGTGACAATCTTTTGGTCTAGAATTGATAGTAGCGGTATATGGATACATTTATGATATACACCTAGAGGTGGATACGCTGGGGACTGCGACTAAGACGCTAAGGCCAGGTCATCTACGTGTATTTCATAAAAATCACTTAAATATTAAAAATTCTTACCCAAAAACACACCCCAGGGATTAATACGCTTAGGTATTTTTTTATATAGGTATTTTTTTTTTTTTTTATTATATTGTAAAATGTTCTAAACATTATATTTAAAGTAACCTGAAAATCCTATGAAGTTCTAATTACTAGCCAACAAGGAGCGGACTACAGAAGACACTTCCCTCGTATGAGCATGTAACTCTGATGCAGGAAATTACCTGCTTCCTGTAATTGGGAGGCAAAGAAAAAAACAGTCAACTAAGAAAGTATTCATATATCCATTGTGTTTTCAGAACTCATCACCCGCTGTCTGGGGGTTATACTAGATTCTGATCAGTCTTTCACCCCTTATATGCAACCCCTTGCCCGCTCCTGTCACTTGCACCTCAAGAACATTCCAAAATCCGTACTTTTCCCCACTGGTGGAAACAACTCAATCTCTCATTGTTGCCCCTTATTCTTCCTCATTTTGACTACTGTAACTCCTTGCTTTTTGGTCTCCCTCTCTGCACAAATCTCCCCTTCTTCCCAAACTGTCCTGAATGCAGCAGCCAGGCTTTTTCTTTCCCTTTTCAGCCGCTATACTTTGCCTCTACCCTGCGTCCCGTCACTGCACAGTACAGAATAAAAACATAAACTCATCACTCCCCACCCATAAAGCTCTCCACACGCTGCACCACCTCTACATCTCCCTCATCTCTGGTCCTAACCACCCAACCCATGCTCCCCCCCCCGCCCCCCTGCTGATGAATCAGATTACATTCCCAATTATCTGAACCTCCCATGCCCGTCTCCAGATTTTATACGTGCTGCACCAGTTCTCTGGAACATGCTACCCGCGGCGAAACAGCACATCACAAACCCCCATAGTTTTAAACAGCCCCCAAGAACACATCTTCTCAGCTGGCCACCAAGATCCCTAATTGCTAACCCCCACCTGCTATCACACTCATTTGTCACTCCCAACACTAGGGCACTCACAGGCACTTATCTGTATATAGATGTACTGTCCAGGTGGCAGATTCACAAAACTTTTATGTAAACCCCCTCCTATTAATGTAACATGGCTGGACCATTGGAAACTGAGCACTTCTCACCCTTCGTCTCACCCATACACCCTAAGGCTATGTCTACACTGCATCGAACAAAAAACGGCCTGAAAGTGGCTGTTTTTCCTCTGATGCAGGACCGCGGCTTTGGTCACGCTTTGTGCAAAAGCCGCGGTCGCTTCCCGTTTTCCTGACGCCCCCCATACAAGTGTATTGTATGGGAAGACGGCAAGAAAACGAAAAGCGCCGGCGTATTATACAACATGTTGTAGAATACGCCGCTGCTGAAAGACGGGCAGAGAAAAGAGGAGCTGTGTAGACAGCAGCTCGTCTTTCCTGTTGCCGTCTATGGGGCCGCAGGAACAATCGTATCTTCGGCGCTTTTAAAAACCAAAAAGTGCCGGAGATACGATAGTTTTCCTGTGCAGTGCAGACACAGCCTAATAGATTGTAAGCTCTCACGAGCAGGGTCCTCACACCTTGTGTATCATCTGTAAGTTCTTTTAATGTGTAATGTCTGTACTTAACCCTCTAAATTGTAAAGTGCTGCGGAATATGTTGGCGCTATATAGATAAAGATTATTATTATCACCTAAAGGGATTTCACCAAAATAACCTGACCAAATATTTGATTGACAGGTTCTGCAGAGCAACACATCATCTTCCCAAACCTGTGAGAGCATCTGCACCAGGACCACTTCATTTATGTGGCTACATCACGATGGAATTCAGAACTTATTTTTAGAGATTTTTACTACTGCAAATCATTACCAAAATGTGCAAATTGTCATATAATATAAATAACCATTAATTTCAAAAAGTTAATTTAGGGTTTCTCTCATAATACAGTTATTAGTCATTGCTGACCTGCAAATAAACTACAGTCATTTATAATGTCCAGGATATTTCTTTACTCCAGTAATTCCCAACCAGGGCTCCCAGGAATTTCTTGAAACCTAGTTAGCAGTTCTCTAGAAGATGACAAAGCCAGTCTGATCAAAGATATTGGGGAGCAACCAAAGTACCAAGTATTGGCCAAAACTCTCAAATACTTTAAGGAGTTTTATTATCTCAAACTTTCACTACATAATCGGTAAGTTACTCTCCATTCATTTCAGTGGGAGTTCACAGTACAGTCGAAGGGTTGCATTTAGCTGTACTCGGAGCTCCCATTGAAATGAATGGAGAGCAACCATGAAATGGTGGCCACTTCTGCATTCTTAGCCTGGATTTTCAGGGCCTCGTTCTCGAGATCGGTAGAAGCTGCACAGTACATTTAGAACAGATTCTAGCAATATACCATAAATATAAGAAATTATAAAACCCCTTTAAGGTTAAAGGGCTTGTCTCCTTACAAGAATTGCTTTTTATGTTAAAGATCTTGCAAAAACAAGTCACTTTGCAATATGGGTCTATTAACAGTGTCCTACCTATTCTGGAGATATCCCCTCTTGTATGGGCTGCATCAGCTCCTCAGAGCTGTTCAGTCTCTCATGATAGTCTGCCAGCACTGGTTGCTGTAGCTACAGACCTGGCTTCTACTAGGCTGCAGTAGAAGCAAGTAAACACACACCTGAATTCAAAATGAAACCAAGAAAACAGGACTGAGGTGAGATGAATAAGTGTAGTGAGACAACCCCTTTAAGGTTAAAGAAGTTGTCTCACTACAAAGATTAGCCTTCAACATATAGGGAGCAGTAAGTATGTTCACACAACGTATTTTATAGGGTGTATTTTGGCGCGTAATTATGCAGCAATGTGCCCAGAGTATGCGGTGTAAATACAGTAAAATCAGTCCTCATTGAGTGCTATGATAACCCACCGTATTCCATGGCACGTAATGTGTGCCCACAGAAAGAAGCGCCGGGGAAAGGGAGAATGGATGGGGGCTGAGCTGGAGTGCTTTAGATTGCACAATGTCCTGTACATACTTCTAAAACAGCATGTGTAAACAGGGGTGCGCACAGTACGTGTCCCTGAAGACATTTTTCACATTGATTGCTTAATTTTTCTTTGTTGAGGATTTAAGAGATTTTATCAGCTCTGAGTGCACTCAGCTTTCTCCAGGTAACCAACCAGCTCTGCCCTGCTCCCCCCTGCTGTTTGTCATCACATAGGTCAACACCTGCACCTTGAATCCCATCTGATCTAACAAACAAAGGAGACAAATAACATTTGTTTAGTTTAGCCCTGAAGCTTCTCTGGACTTTAGATAAACATCTCCTGCTCTCATGTCAGAGTAATTAGCATACCCTTGAACATGAAGCGCATATGCTAATCACCCACAGCCTGACCAGAAAGAGACAGGATTCATAAATGAAAGCTGCTTTTGGCTCTGTGGAACAGTATAGGTTTATACATCTAAATATCTAGTAGTAAGTTGCAGGAAGAGCACCACTCTTCTCCCCTCCCCCAATAAAGTTCACAAGGCAAAATACTACATGAACATAGTCACAGGGCGCCTACATTTGCTCCGTTTTATCCTCTGGCTATGTGGTGGCTGCTCTACGTCTCAATACCTTCTTGTGGGTATTCTGACATATATGGCAGATGAAGGCCTGGTTCCTGATGTGTACAAGACCTTAGGTCCTACAACAAACCTGTTCAAAGTAGGAATAGACAAAGGGTTCCTCTTGTGAAAACATTTCCACAAGTTCCTTCATCATAATAAAGTATGCTTTATTTTCTCCCGATTCTGAGAGATTTTAGTACTGTCCTGGCAACACCCTCAATCAGCCCTGGAACGGCCCACCAATCCACCGTGTAACAGCCCATTTTTTAAGGACAGAGTTTACATAAGCCTTTTGCTTGCAGGTTTCTGGGAGTTTCCCGTAATTGACTAAGGCACGAGTGTCAAACAAGTCCATGTGTTTTCCGGCCCACACCCCCCCCCCCCCCCCCCCCCCGCCAGTGGGTTTTTTGACTCTGCACAGTGTTTGACCACGCCCGCAGAGTCCATCAGCAGCTGCACACTCGGTGCAGCTGCTGGTACGGGGAGGAGGCAGGAGGGATCGTTTCCCTCCTACCTTCTCCCTTTGTATGTACAACGCTCGATGAGCGCTGTACATACATACGGCGTCACAAGGGGCGTGATGCATCGCTTTCCTTATGCTCCCTGCGACGCTAGGTCTCCTCGGTCAGCAGCCTCTCCCAGCACAGGAGATCCCTGAGAGCTGTGTGACAACGTAAGTGGCATGATGACGTCACCCCGCTTACACCGTACACCAACTCCCAGACCGGGCCGCGCTGCACGGACCATGAGGTGGTGAGTACCTTTTTTTTTTAATATTCATTAGCTGCAGGGGGCATCTCCCTGGTTACAGGGAGGCTATGTGGGGCATCTCCCTGGCTACAGAGGGCATATTACCTGGTTACATGGGGCAACTACCTGGCTGCAGGGGGCAAAAATACCTATCTACATGGACAGATATACCTGTCATCTACAAGGGGCTTTATACCCACTTATCTACCTACAAGGGTCATATGTACCTATGTACCTATGGGGGGCAATATATTCTTCCTGGTTGCCCTAAAAGGGCTAATTATAATAGCAACACCGTACAAATGTAACAGTTAAGGAGAAGTTCCATTTACACAGTTCTTAAATTATGTCGGTCCTTTAAGGTGACAACAGTAAAAGCCGAGCATCATTCAGGTTCTGACTTCTAATTCTGTCACATAGGGGAATTCACACAGGGCAATTTGTTGCAGAGAATTTTGTGACTTCCATTTCTCCAACTGGGGCTTGCAGAAATCAATGCGTTTGCCGTCAGAACAACCACATTCAGAAGAATGAAATAGATTTTCCATCTCAGAATCTCTGCAACACATCTGCTGAGGAATGTATCTGTATTCGGAGCTGTCGCATAAGTCCTAATATGAGAAATTAGCAGTGTTGCATTCATTAATAAGACTGATGTACATCAGTCACATCCTCACATATCAAGCATTTTGCAAAAGTTGCAATAAATAAAAAAAATTAAAAAAGGAGCCTTAATAATGAATGTATTGCAGCACAATACCTAGTGTAACAATGCAGAGTATTTTGACACATGCCTTCTATACAAACCATTGTGCCCTGTATACACAGCCTCATACTCCCAGAGAGAGCAACAGTTCCCTTAAAATCAACAGGACATCCTGGTGGCTTAGTCAGTGACTTATTAGGCCCATTACACATCAAGGGCCACATGTATGAAAACTGTCAAGGTCTAAAATTTACTGTATTGCCCATAGCAACCAATCAGAACGCCCCGCTCATTTTTCCAGAGCACAATATAAAACGAAAGGGGCGCTCTGATTGGTTGCTATGGACAAAGTGAATTTTAGACCTAGACATTTTTCATACATGTGCCCAAGTTTCGAGTCTACACTACAGGGTATCCCAATGTATCACAGAGCCATAGGAGACTATAAGACAAATGTAGACCCTTTCACATGGCTTGTTTTGGGACGGTTTTGGTCCCGTATTCCGCGCCATACTGCGCGAAATACGCCGCAAATCCGTCCCAGTCATTACGGTAGTCCACAGTTCTCATAGAGAACTATGGATTCCGTTTCTTCTCCCCGCTCGCGAAATACGCTGAGGGGGGGGAGAAAGTGACATGCACATTATCCCGGCGTGATACGCGCTGCCAATAATGAAAGTCTATGGGGCCGGCGAGCTGCCGGCCCCGCTACACGATAGCCGGCGTAATTGTGGGCAAAATCCGTCCCCGCAAGTACGTCCGGCAATAAGCTGTGTGAACCTCGCCTAAGAGACTAGACAGGCTTAAAATGTGACATTTATCATAGCGTTCATCAATATGGTGCGGGTTAAAACGGTCTAGTCTAAGTTCATACCACTTTTAAGATGGATTGTCCCTTCTGTCCCCCCTGCTCCAGGGACGAGCGACGCCGCGGTCCGCACTTCGGGCCGTGGGCGCACGCGCTCCCCCGGGAATGTGAACTTACCAAGCCGCGCTCCTGTCTCCTCGCGTCTCTCTGCCGGCTGCTGCATGCGCTCCTGCCCCCTAGGGTGCGTGCGCGGCAGCTCTCTCAGATTCAAAGGGGCAGCGCGCCAGTAATTGGTAAATTGCCGGCTGCTGACCTTATATAATAGTACCACCCCTGGCACTTCATAGCCAGATCTATTTGTGCCCAGTGCCATAGAGAAAGCGTTTTAAGTGCGTTCCTGACTTGCCTGTGTTTCTGACCTATTGCTACATCTCCTGACCTCGAACCCTGCTGCCTGTCCTGACCTGCCTGCCTGCTCCAGACAACGAGTTTCTTCTCACGATTTGGTAGCTCGCTGCGCCTTGGCCGCCATCGCAAGCCCGTCACATCAGGGGTAGCGACCTGGTAGGACTCCCGCCGCAGCAAGCCCATCCTGCCTTGCGGCGGGCTCTGGTGAAAACCGGGACCTAATTAGACCCCGCTCCCTGCCATGGCCGTTACCGTCGCTTGCGGTGGTCCAGTGGATCCACTACTCCTGCCGTAACATGGATTACTTTTATGCTACTAACTACACCAAAATTGTTTCTCCTTTTTTGAGGCACATGAAGCCACACCTTTTTGTCAAGTTCACGTCCCTTTGACGGACGAGGTGCACATAATAAATGTGGTGTAAAGCATGGAAGATTATTTTTTGGGCAAATTGTGCCAGAATTCTGGATCACCTGTATTGATAAATGTGCCCAGTGTTCTCACCTACACAACAGTGTGGTCTCCTAAAGTCTCCTAGGGTTCCACCAAGGTATAGGACGGAATATCTTTTTCAAGGTATCCCAACAGAAACCTGCAACATTGGTTCAAAATGTAACGTGAAAGGGGCCGTGACCTCTAACATGTTGCAGTTATTAGATGCCAACAAGGTCGTCACGTTAGACTTTGCTACTTTGAGGTGCCCGCTCTTCTGACACCTACAGTCACCAAGAATGCCACAGAAAGGAAAGCAAGAGGCAAAGCCATTGTACAATGAAGGAGACCTCTCATCTTAAAAGCCTGAAAATTGTAATCTATGGCTGTTACTGAGGGGAAGGATTGTTCTTGTGATCATAGGTTGGCTGGTATTCAACACCAACAAGAGCCACAAATCAGTTTCTGATTAAAGCAGCCCTGACCATGTTATTAGAGGTTGTAACCATCACGGGTTATAGTGATGGGTGTATGAACAACTGTCATGAGTCAATTAAAAGGATCCTGCCATCTGTCCTCCATCATTTTCTATTATACTTGCGGAGGAGTTTACACGTATACTGGTCCCAAATTGAATTGCAGCCACTTAGACTTCAGTTGTTCCCTTTGGGAAAAACCAGTGACTGATGCTAGCGTTCCCAGCACATTACAACTTTGTAATAATCGCTTGTGACTTTTTCCCATATGGAGAGACCGATGGTTTCAATTGAGATTTTCAGCTGTCTTATACCCATGAGCTACAGATATAAAGCCAGAGAGACCCCCCCACCACCTCACTAATTCTCAACAAAAAGTGGCACTGAAGCTGTCAGATACTTGTAAAATATCCAGTGCCCCATTACCTAAAGGCGTTATATAGTGTTTTAAAACTAAAGGCATATCCTTGGTATTAGACTAGTGGGTATCAGTGTACTTCAGATTCAGTTAGGGCCAATTCGGCTGGACCCAAATCATGCAACCAATCGCTAGCTTTTTTCCACTGATCGGATACACTTTATTTTCCTACCGAAAAAATAAAAGAAAGACTAGTAACGGGTGGAAGACTTTCTCGCTGGGAAAATATCAGGTCTAGCCCAGCCAGCACTACCTGGTGGTTCCAGATCATTTGTTTGATCCACAGAACCGGATCAAGCACCGGGTCTCCCCACAATGATTAGCATTAACCATATAGGCAAAAGGTAAATTAAAGGAGTTGTTCAGGACTTACAAAAACTCGTTGGTCCACCGGGGCATGATTACAAATAATAAAAAAAAAAAAGAAGTATACTCACCTCTGTGACGCTCCCATTCCGTCCCGGTGGCGAACGTTCATCCACTGCACAGTGAATGTCCATGGTTCACATGCTATGTGCAGCCAAACACGTGCACATGACCGCTCTGACCAGTGATTGGGTGCACATAGCACATGAGCAATAGATGTTCACTGTGCAGCCGGGATGTACGGGGCGGCCACTGGGATGGAATGCGAGCGTCACAGAGGTGAGTATACTGTTTATTCCTAATAAAAACACCATTGCCATTGTTCTGATTTTGCGCTGTTTAGGAGATAAAAGGAGATTTCCTGCTTGTGTACGCAATTTTTTCTAGATTACCAACTATCTCTATCTACTTGCTCTGACCATGGTGAATCGATCTCTGCTGAATCTTATCTCTAGTACAGGATCTTGTTTATTTACGTTAATGGCAAGTTTTAACCCTTCAGAGCTCTGTAGTCTTGTGCAGTACAGTTTAAAAACCTTCTGCTGCAGCGTCAGACTGCGGTGCCTAGAGCCCACCAGTGGAATTTAATTGGGGGACCCACCAGTGGAGTTGACCCACCAGTTAATGTACTGTCTTTTGCTCTTTATAAGCATGTATTTGCAGTATAAAAGAAACTCCAGGTCTGTGATTTTCAGAGGCCCACCAGGCATTTCCCTCAGTCCCCTGTGGGCTAGTACGAACCCGTTCTGCAGTCACATCACTGTAAGGCTATGTTCACACGGCTGAAATTGGGACGTATCTCGCCCCGTACTGCGCTCAATACGGGGTGGGATACGTCCCAGTCATTACAGTAATCCACAGTTCTTATAGAGAACTATAGATTACGTCTCCTCTCCCTGCTCGGCGAATACACCGCACGGGGAGATAAGTGACATGTCAATTATTAGCATCAAATACACTCCGCTAGTAATGAATGTCTTTGGGGCCCCGGGCCCCGCCGCCCCGCGGGAGCTCGCGCCGATCGTCGTAAGCTCCCAAACACACGTCGTAATTGTGGGGCGTAATTACGCCCCGCAATTATGCCGTGTGAACATAGCCTAACAGGCTTAGCTAGGAATAGAGGAGCCGGTTTGCCAATCACTGCTATAGACCTGACCACAGCCTGACCATGAAGTGTGAGTGCTGGCTGTGGCTCTGTGAAACAGCATGCTAAGAATACCACTTTAAAGGGAACCTGTCACATAGGTTGTGCCCCCCTTCCTGAGGACAGCACAAGCTAGTGTCAGACCTACTGTTCCCAGCGCTGTGTCCCTTATTCTGTAAGAAAGCTGTAGTTTTAGAGCATTTAAAAGCTCAAATCTTACTCATGAGTAGGTTTAGCTCCACCCACCAAAGGCTAGTCCCGCCCACTGACAGTTATTCACATTTTCTCCCTATTCAAAAAAATAGTTTTGTCAGTTTGGGGGTGGGGGGGCTACCCTTTCAGGTGGGGGGGGTTTTTAAAAAAAAAACGACTCTTAAAGGGGACTTTCGAATGACTCTTTTCGGGCCCAAAAAAACTGCAGTTTTTGAGCATTAAATAAAAACCCGAAAATGCAGCATGTTACAGAAAAAGGGGACAAAACCTTTTTGGAAAACCCAAGCGGGTTCTGACCTAGTTTGTCCCTGTTCAAACCCCGGGGGGGCAAAACCCCTATGTAAACGGGGTTCTCTTTAAGGTATGTTCAGGTAGGAAAAACCCAACATGTTCTAGTCAGCAGAAATCCGGGGCGATACCTCCGATTTCCGCCCAGGATTTCATTTTTGCAGGGGCAGATTTCAACTTCGATTTGGAAACGGGGGGCTAACCTCATGCAAGGGGGCCCAAACCCCCCAATTACCCCTGTCGAAGGGAATCTGAAAGAGGTCAGTTTTAAAGAACGGGAAATTTTTTTTTTCTGGCACCACCGATTTAGAATCCGTGAGGGTGAAAAATTTTCCGGGGCTGAGGTTCAAAGACTGAGCTAAATTTTGGGGACGGCCCTTTTTCTTGCAAAAAAAGTTTTTAAATGGGGAATCCGCATCAAAACCCCCACTTAAAATCCCGGTCAGAAAAACAAAAAGCCTCGATCCATTTCCATAAATTTGGGAAACAGAGCTCCCAATACCAAGCACAATCACGGGATGGCACCGCACCATAAGGGGCCCCAAGATCCAAAAAAAGAGCCCCCGGGACCCTTCAAAACAGGGGGGGCCCCGTTTTCCTAAATTGAGGGGTTGCCCTAAAGAAAGTCCATTGATTTTTTGAAAAACCGGGATAACCTCTAAAAGGAAAACCAGTGGGAGGTGGGGGCGCTCCAGGGACAACAAAAGACGCGCCCTTTTTTATGAAAAAAATGTATACGTTTTCAGCATTTTTGCGCAAGTGTCGAAAATCTTTAGCACACCCTCTATTTTTAAAACGAAATATTTCCTTGCTAAACCCCAACATTCCCCCTTTAAAAAGGGTACCTTTTTCCCTTTAATTATCTCCACCATCATCAAGCAATTACGTACAGAGATGAATCTGCCATTTACTGGATATTTGTACCTCATTATACCTCCCCGAGTTACGAGACCTTTATATGTTTTCCTATATAATGCAGAGGCGACTCATCGGGAGAACATTTTGAGTTAAACCCAAAAATGGGGAAATCACCCCCTTCTACCCCATTATCTCCCAACACCGGTGCGCCCCCCTGATGAAAAGCCCAGAAAACTTTGGGGAGGCCCAAGGGGCCAAACACACTACATGAGTAGTCCTCCTTTATCCCTCCATCAACCCTGTGTAATTACTGTCATCTATCAAGTAACAGTCTGATTAAATGGATATGCATTATTGATCACCATTCTTATAATAATAGAGAATTTTTACACTTGCTGCGGATCTAGGGGCGTTTGAATAAAGGCGGGGGAATTTTTTTGGGGGGCAATTGCCCCCCCCAAAATAAGTTTCGGGAAAGGAATTTAGTTACAATTGTGGCGAGGGAACAATGAGCCTGTCCGGGTGCAAGGGGACATTTTCTATTATTATAGAGAACATCTGTATATATGGAAACAGGACAGGTGTATAAGCCTGTATGATAAAGAACAAAAAATGGAGTATCAACTGAGCAGACATCAGGGTGTAGTCCTTTACAGAATTTTTAAAAGGGGGGCCCCCGATATTTCCGAATTTAAAAAAGGGGTTTTTTTTCACGAGAGCATTTTAATGTCTGGTTTTGTCCTGTTCAGCTTTCACTGTGCTCCACAATTTTGGGGGTGTATGAATTTTTTGGGTGAAAATTTATATCATGTGAAAACCCCGGGAGGCTTGAATTTACCCTGCCTTTCCCCACAGGGGTGCTCATCTAGTCAAAGGGTTTTTTATTTAAAAAGTTGTCCCAAAACCATAATGGAGGTTTAGGGGGTTAGCGTTTTCTGCCTTTTGCCAAAAGGGGGGCCTAAAGGGTCAAATTTCCCCGCAGGAGCCAAAAAATGTTTTTTGTCACGGTCTGATAGTGGGGTCCCCATGGAAACCAAACCCCAAACGAAGGGGGAAGGCCCCCACCAGGGAAACAGAAAACTAAGGGAGGGGCCCGGAAATTTAAACCCGAGCCCGCCCCAAAAAAAGGGGGTGGAAATTGCTGCGGCGGGGGTTACCCGGTCGTTTCCAATGGCAGGGGTTTTCCTGCGGTGGCGGCCAAAGGGTTTGGCAGGGTTTCAGTTCGTCAGGCAGGCCTTTTGTAGTCGGGGGCAGGGAGGAGGTCAGGGCCCGGCAGCTGAGGTTCGTGAAAAGGGGACGGAAGAAAGGGAAAGGGGTGGGGGGGCCCAAAATTCCCTAGTCCCGGGGAACGTAGGCTCGAGGGTTTGGTTTCACGGTAGACAGGAATAGGCAAGACCCAGGAAACCTTTTTACGAAAGGAATATACACCAAAGGGTCCCCAAGGGGTGCCAGGAAGGGGCCCGGATTAAAATAGGAGCAGTGCCCCGGGAATTTACCAATTACCGGCGCCCCTGTTCCCTTTAAATGTCCCCAAAAATTTCCGACGCGCCCCGTGGGCCCCCAGGGGGGGGGAGGGCCCCGCGGGAACCCAGGGCAGGTGAGCGGAGGGGTGGGCCGGGTAAAATGAACGCCGGGGGGGACAGGGGGGTGACGGAACCCCAAAAACCCCACGTGCGGGAAAGGGGCTTTCCGGGTAGGGGGCCGGGCACAGATGCGGGGCCCGCGACCCCGGGGCGAGGGTCGCGGGAACCGTGACAGTTTGGTTTTTTTTTTGTCTCAAAAGCAAAAAAACCTTAATTTAGTTTTCTTTTCATTTATTTTGGGCTTTTTTTTATTAATTACTAAGGAGCACAGAGGGCGGGGGGGTAGAATGAAACCCCACCCGGGGTTGAACACTTTGCCACGGGGGAGTGTTTTGTGATTTTCTAAGCAAGAAGAGACTGGAGTAGCGGCCCGAAGGAAAGGTGATGTTTTGATGTGGGGTCAGGACTGAAAGGGCTCTGGGGCACTGGTCATATCCCCCCCGGGGATGAGCTGTTAAAACCCATGGATCATAAGGGGGCAAACTAAAATAAAAGTGGGAAAAGAATTTTTTTTAAAAATGATGAAATGTTTATAAAATTTTAAATTTTCAAGCCTCCCCCGAAAAGTTACTTTTGGCCCAAAAACCCCATAAAAACTTTTGCTTGATCCATTGGGCCCCCCCACCGTCCCAAAATCAAAATTTTTCACAGTTATTCTTCACCTGCCCCAGCAGGCGGCAGCACTCTCATCCAGGAAATTACGGCATGTGACTGCTGAGGCCTGTCATTGGCTAAAAAAGCGCCAATTGTGGCATCATCAACAAGCCCTCCAAGGCCATTTTGGCATGGGGAAAAAAAAGGATATTTTTTTTTTTAAGCATTTCTAAGGGAAATTGGGAAAAACCCCTTTAAAAAGGGGTTTTCAGAATCACCCAAAACTGATGGCCTTTTCAACAACAGGGTCAATATCCGTTGGGGAAAACAAATCACACCGAACCCTGTGACCTCCTTACTGTTCAGGGTGCTTTCACCCATGAAAAAGTTGGGCGCTTTTAAAAAAGTGGGTTTTTTTTGTACATAGGCACAGCAATTAATGCTCTACATTGCTGCACCAAAAATGCATCCAAAAAAAAAACCCCCAAAGGGCGCTCCATACCCGGGTATACAATTATAACAGCTGAAAATACTTTTGGGCAAACTGCAATACCCAACAAACCTGCAGGAGTTTTGGGGGCAATGTAAAAGAATTTAAAAAGAAACCCCCTGATTTCTGCAGGGCTTTCCTTTAATCTGATGGCCTAACCTTGAAGCTACTGTAGAAAGTCTTAGGTAGCGGCTTATTCTACCTTCTCTAGGTAAACAAGCCTGCTCTGCTCAGCGTGTATGTTTATACTGAAGTTAGGTAAAATATATGTCAACAGGTTCATGCACGTGGTAAAGCTGGTGCTCACATCCATACTGCCCTCTATGCAGTATCCAGAAGCAGACCCTGGTCCATACACTGCCCTCTATGTAGTGACCAGAAGCAGACCCTGGTCCATACACAGCCCTCTATATACTGGCCAGAAGCAGACCCTGGTCCATACACAGCCCTCTATGTAGTATCCAGAAGCAGACCCTGGTCCATACACAGCCCTCTATATAGTGGCCAGAAGCAGACCCTGGTCCATACACAGCCCTCTATATAGTGGCCAGAAGCAGACCCTGGTCCATACACAGCCCTCTATATAGTGGCCAGAAGCAGACCCTGGTCCATACACAGCCCTCTATATAGTGGCCAGAAGCAGACCCTGGTCCATACACTGCCCTCTATGTAGTGGCCAGAAGCAGACCCTGGTCCATACACAGCCCTCTATATAGTGGCCAGAAGCAGACCCTGGTCCATACACAGCCCTCTATGTAGTGGCCAGAAGCAGACCCTGGTCCATACACAGCCCCCTATATAGTGGCCAGAAGCAGACCCTGGTCCATACACAGCCCTCATAGTATCCAGAAGCAGACCCTGGTCCATACACAGCCCTCTATGTAGTGGCCAAGGACCAAAAAAGAGCAGAAACACTGCAAAAGTCCAGAGCCCTGCTCCATACACAGCCCTCTATGTAGTATCCATGAAGCAGACCTGGTCCCATCAACACACCCTCTAATAGTAGTGGCCAGAAGCAGACCCTGGTCCATACACAGCCCTCTATGTAGTATCCAGAAGCAGACCCTGGTCCATACACAGCCCTCTATGTAGTATCCAGAAGCAGACCCTGGTCCATACACAGCCCTCTATGTAGTATCCAGAAGCAGACCCTGGTCCATACACAGCCCTCTATGTAGTGGCCAGAAGCAGACCCTGGTCCATACACAGCCCTCTATGTAGTGGCCAGAAGCAGACCCTGGTCCATACACAGCCCTCTATGTAGTTTTCAAAACCAACCCCGGTCCATACACAGCCCTTATGTAGTATCCAGAAGCAGCCCCTTTTTTGGGGTCCATACACGCCCTTTTTATTTAGTACCCCAGAAGCAGACCCGGGGTCCATACACTGCCCTCTATTTAGTGACCAAAGAAAGCCCCTGGTCCAAACACGGCCCTCTATATACTGGCCAGAAGCAGACCCTGGTCCATCCCACACCCCCTTAGGGTTAGTACCCAAAGAAGCAGCCCCTTTGGTCCTACACAGGGCCCTATTTTTTTTTAGGGGGCCAAAAGCGCCCCGGGGCCATACACACCCCCTTATTTTGGGGGGGGGGCCAGAAGCACCCCCCTGGTCCTTTACATCCCCCCTCAAAGTTTTTCCAGAAGCGGGCCCCTGGCCAAATACACAGCCCTCTATAAAAGGGGCCCAGAAGAAAGACCCGGGTCCTTACACAGCCCTCTTAGGGACCAGAAGCAGCCCCGGGGTCCATAAAACCCCCTTTTTAAATTTTTGTAGTGACCAAAAGCAACCTGGCCCCCAAAACCCGCCCTCTATATAGGGGGCCAAAGCAGACCCGGGGCCCTCCCACAGCCCCCCTATGTGGGCCAAAAGAGCCCCTTGGTCCTTACCACCCCTATTTTTTTAACCGAGAAGGCCCCTTTGGGTCCATACACAGCCTTTATTTGTATCCATACAGCCCCTGGCCTTCCCAACCCCCTATATAGGTTGCCCCAGAACCCAACCCGGGTCCATACACACCCCTTCAAATGTAGTGACCAAAATGCGCCCCTTTGTCCATACCAGCCCTCTATATATTTGGCCAGAAAAACCCGGGTCCTTACACACCCTCTATGTAGGGGCCAAAGCAGACCCTGGCCTACAAAACCCTTATTTTTGTATCCAAAGCAACCCGGGGTCCAAACACACCCCTTTTGAAGTATCCAGAAGCAGACCCTGGTCCATACGCACCCCCAAATGTAGTATCCAAAAGGCGGGCCCCTGGCCCATACCCAGCCTTATGTGGGTGACCAAAGCAGACCCGGGCCCCATACACACCCCCTCTAATACTGGCCAAAAAGCGGGCCCCTTTTCCATACACACCCCCAAAAAGAAAGTATCCAAGAAGCAGACCCTGGTCCTTACACACCCCCTTTGTAGTTTTCCAGAAGCAGACCCTGGCCATACACGGGCCCTCTATGTATATCCAAAAGGGCAGACCCTGGTCCAAAACACACCCCTCTATGTAGTTTTCCAGAAGCAGCCCGGGTCCATAAACTGCCCCTTATGTAGGGGAACCGGGAAGCAAACCTTTTGGTCCATACACGGCCCTTTTATATACTGGCCGAAGCAGCCCCAGGCCCAAAACACATCCCTTCTAGGTAGTGGCCGAAGAAAGCCCCTGGTTTTTACACTCCCCTCTTTTGTACTGGGCCAGAAGCAGACCCTGGTCCATCCCACAGCCCTCTATGTATTGGCCAGAAGCAGCCCCCTTGGTCCATACACGCCCCAAATTATGACCAGAAGCAGACCCCCCGGTCCAACACACCCCCCTTCTATTTTTGGGGCCCAGGAAGCAGCCCCCGGTCCATACACACCCTCTAGGGTATGGCCAAAAGAAACCCTGGTTCCATACACAGCCCTCTTTTTGAAGTTTCCAGAAGCAGCCCCTGGTCCATACAAAACCCCCCTCTATTTTGTATCCATTAAAGCAGACCCGGTCCAAAACACACCCTCTATATAGGGGCCAAAAGCAACCCTGGCCATACACGCCCTCTTTTTTTCCAAAGCGCCCCCGGGCCATACCGCCCTCAATTTGGACCAGAAGAGACCCTGTCCATAACAGCCCTTATTAGTGCCAAAGCAGACCCGGGCCCAACAAGCCCCTATATATGGCCAGAAGCAGCCCTGGTCCATACACACCCCTCTATGTAGTATCCAGAAGCGGGCCCTGGTCATACACGCCCCCTTTTTATTTCAGAAGCAGCCCCGGGCCCTTTAACAGCCCTCTATGTAGTATCCAGAAGCGACCCTGGTCCATACCCCCCTTTTTAGGGCCAGAGAGACCTGGTCCCAACCCTCTATATAGGGCCCAGAAGCAGACCTTCCCATACCACCCCCTCTATTTTTTTCCAGAAGCAGACCTGGTCCATACACCCCCTTATATAGGGCCCGAAAAAACCCCGGGTCCATCACACCCTCATGTGGGCCAGAAGCAGCCCCGGGTCCATACACTGCCCTCTATGTATCCAGAAGCACCCTGGTCCATACCAGCCCCTTTTTAAAGTGGCAGAGCGACCCTGGCCCTACACTCCCCCATTTTATTCCAAAACAGCCCCTGGCCCATAACAGCCCTTTTTAATCCAGAGCGGGCCCTGGCCCAATACACTCCCCTTATTAGGGGCCAGAAGCGACCCGGGTCCATACAAGCCCTCAAAATTAGTGGCCAGAAGCAGACCCGGTCCATACAACCCCTTATAGGGGCCCAAACCCAGCCCGGTCCTACACACCCCTTTATTAGGGGCCCGAAGCAGACCCTGTCCTAACACCCCTATTAGTGGCCAGAAGCAAACCGGGTCCAACCACCCCTATAAGGGGCCCGCCCTGGTCCAACACAGCCCTCTTATATTGTGGCATGAAGCAGACCCTGGTCCATTTTCACTTGCCCTTCTTTATAGTGGCCAGAAAGCAAGAACCTGTGTCCATACTCAGCCCTATATATACGGGCCAGAAGCAGACCTCCCCGGTCCTACACAGCCCTCTATGTAGTGGCCAGAAGCAGACCCTGCTCCATACACAGCCCCCTATATAGTGGCCAGCAGCAGACCCTGGTCCATACACAGCCCCCTATATAGTGGCCAGAAGCAGACCCTGGTCCATACACAGCCCCCTATATAGTGGGCAGCAGCAGACGGTGGTCCATACACAGCCCTCTATATAGTGGCCAGAAGCAGACCCTGGTCCATACACAGCCCTCTATGTAGTGGCCAGAAGCAGACCCTGGTCCATACACAGCCCCCTATATAGTGGCCAGAAGCAGACCTGGTCTACACAGCCCTCTTTATAGTGGCCAGAAGCGACCCTGCTCCCATTACACAGCCCCCTATAAGTGGCAGCAGGCAGACTTGGTACATACACAGGTCCCCCTATAGTAGTGGCCAGAAAGCAGGACCCTGTGTCCATACAACAGCCACCTATATAGTGAGGCAGCAGCAGAACCCTGGTCCATACACTGCACCCGTATATAGTGGCCAAGAGCAGTCCTGGTCCTACATACACCCCATGCCTCCTCTATGTAGTATCCAGAAGCAGACCTGGTCTATACTAGCTGCCCTCTATATAGTGGGAGCAGACAGACCTGGTCCATACACAGCCCCTATTTAGTGGGGCGGCGGGCAGCAGCAGACGGTGGCACCTGATGGAGCCTGGCACACTTTGCTGCCCTGGAGGCGCAGTAGATCTCCATGTTACGGGCACCAGGGCTCCCTCTCCGTGGTCAGACGTCTCAATGTGCTCATCAGCAGAGATTGCCATCTTCCATGGCGCGCATCCCTCCCTGTAGCTGCCGCCGCCGCCTCCCATGGAGCGCTCATCACACGTGGATAAAACTGCGGCTGAAAAACTCCTCATCTTGAAGCCCGGCTTGTGCATGTATAGCGGCATCACTGGGGCAGCCTGGAGCACGGCTTGTGTGCTGGCTACTATGGTGACATCCGCTCCCATCTTACCTGGCTGGCTTTGTGGAACTGTTTCTTCAGTCCTGCCACTGACATGGTGTCGCCGCCCGTCCCTCACTGTCACTATACACAATAGCGCGGCTCACACAGCCCGGAGCAGAGCGACGAGCCTCGGCAGACACCGAGCCACACCAGAGACGCCCCTCTGCTGGGATTGGACCAGGCTGGATATGCAGATGACGTGGGCGTGGCCGGGCGCTACTGAGCGTTGTAGTCATGGCGGCAGCTGGCGGTCACATGATGGGGCAGTAGTGACCACTGAGCGCACGTTCTATATGTGTGGATAACATGGGGATGTATTGTCATCTCTGTCCTCGCACCTTCACAGCCCCTCCCCGTTGTCACATGGATTTCATCCCTTATATTCGCTCCCTTCACACTTCTCTCTTTGGCTTTCCTTATCTTTTCACGCTCACTCTTCCAATTCTGTCTCTATTCTCTATATAATACTCTACGTTTTCTGCCGAGTTACAACCTTCTAAACTCTCCCTTACCTCCGTTTGTTCCTCTGCCTTTACTTTCTACGTTGTCTGCCGAGTTACAACCTTGTATTCTATCCCTTAGAACTGCTTTCCCGCCTCCTCTGTGTGGGGATGGAAGCCAGAGTAGTACTGTTCACACTGTTCAGTTGGACGCTGTTTTCTGAGCGTTTCCACGCCCAAAAAGCCTCCAGTTCATTGTAAGGCCTCGTTCACACGGCTTATTCTGGGAAGGATTGGAGCTGTATTGCGCGCCGGATTTGCGCTTCAGTACGGCTCCAATCTGTCCCTGAATTACTGGTAATCCAATTGCTCTCTTAGTGAAATATGGATTCCGTCGCTCCTCCCACGCTCGGCGTAATCAGCTGCCAGGGGGAGAACGTGAATGCCACATATTTGTATGCGCGTACGCTGCCGTGAATAATGAAGTGTCTTTGGGGCCGGCGGGCAGCCTCCCCCGCCAGCGCCCCGTCTACGGCCCAGCCCTTATTCAAGCAGTATTGTGGGCAGGATCCTTCCCGCAATTACGGCTTGAATAAGCCGTGTGAACACAGCCTTAGGCCAAGGTCACACGGCTTAAACCGGGGCGCATTACGCGGCGTACTGTGCTCAAATACGAGCTAAAGGCGCTCCAATCATTACGGTAATCCACAGTTCTCATAGAGGACTATGGATTACGACTCCTCTCCCTCGGTCTGCATCCAAATACGCCGCGAGCGGGAGATAAATGTAACAGTGCATTTAACTAGCGGCGAATACGCGGCGACTTAGTAATGAAGGGTAACTATGGGCCGGCGGGCTGCAACACCCTGCCCCCGCGGGGAGTACCGCTGTTCGGCGAAAACTCCCAAGTCCCGTGAAAATTGGGGGGTTGAAATTTAAACCCCCCGAAATTCCCCCGTGTGAATTTAAACCTTTATTGTTTCCTATGGGAAATTTTCAACTGGTTTTTTGCAGGGCAAACTTGCGGGGCCCAATACCCAAAATTATGCCCACAAATAGGGTAATTCTTAGTCTCATTGAGAGCTTTGAAAAACCCAACATTTTCCCCGTCTTACAATACACGTCAGGAGTAAGAAGTGACATCAATGGAAGCCGATTAGGGTATGTTCACAGGGGAATTTGGGCGGGGGCGCTTTTTGGGATCATAATGACCTGAAATTGCCCCGCAATTTTTGTACAGACAGCCCCCGGGGTTACGAAGGGAAAAGGGACTGTAGGTTTGTTAAATTTTTGATGTAACCCAGAACAGGAAAAATTTATTAAATGAAACTCCCAAGCAAAAAAGGTTTTTTCTTATTTTTTGGATATGAAGGGAAGGGTTTTTACATTTGTTTGGGGTTTTGTGTTGGGTTTTAAAAAGATTTAAACCTTCTTTTTTCACCTAAAGTGCTGCTGGGGCATGCGGGAACTTGCCCGTTCCACAACTTTAACGCTGTGGAACATGGAATTACAAGGCCGGGCATGCCCCATAATTTCTGGGTTTGTAAACTGGGGGAACAGTTGTAAGTGGGAAAACAGTGAAAAGGGGGGGATGCCTTTTAAACATAGCTCTATAGTAGTTTATAAATTTAAAAGTCTGCCCTTCCCGACATGTATTGAATGCCGGGTGACAGAAATGACATGTCACTTCTTCCTGGCGTTTATGCGCCAGGGATAATAGAAGTGAATCTTGCCGGCCCTCCCGCGCTTTAGAATTACACACTGGCTGGCAGGGTATTCTAAAACCCGGGGGCTTATTGCGGTAGAGAACTTCCCCTTTTGGGGAAAAGGGCACATTGTCTTTAAACACCCAACGGGAGTTATTCACATTTTTGGGACCCTTTTTTCTGGAGCTTTTGGATTGTTCCCATGGCTGATCGGATGCTTAATTTTCAGCATCAAAAACCCACCCGCCAGAACCTCATGCGGGCATTTTCCCCAAATTTGAGGGATTTTAGGGTATGTTCACACGGCGTTTTTGGATACGATTTTGGGTACGTGTTGGACCTGAAATTCGTATTCAAAAAAAAACATAAAAATGGGATCCAAAAGCACCCCAACATCCCGGCTGCGTTTTTTGGATGGCAGCAGGATCACACCCTCTAGTGTATTATCGGGCTCCTGCTCCATCTTTCGCTCGAAGAATTGACATGTCACTTCTTGGAACGGATCCGACAGACGCAATGTAAACACGCATCCATGATCACTCATGTGAATGCCAATATGTTATTTACATTGCTCGCATCCAAAAGCATATGTTCACACGGAGCAAACACACCGTGTGAACATACCCTTAAGAGGATTTGATCAGGTTTTTTCCTCATGTTGTCCGACATGGTTTTGCAGCGCCGTTTTGTTACTGAAACACCCACACAAATTAATGGCAGGGTGTCCAAAACCCTTCAAAAATTGACATGACAGTTTTTTTTTGCGCCTAAAACAGTGTCCAAAGAAGCACAGAAAACACACAGAAAAACCTCGTCATGTGTTTTACATGGGAATCAAGTAAATTGAACTGGATTTTTTTTAGGCGTTTTGAATGCTGTTTTCAGAGCAGATCCTCTTCCAAAACAGTGTGAACATACAGAAGTGACATGTCAATTCCTGAGGCGTTTTACACGTGCAAAATGCCCATAGGAATCAATGGAGAACTCCAAAGTCTTGTACAAAAGTGTGGCGCATTTTTGATGCAGTTCTGGACAAGGTTTTGAAGCCCTCCATTGATTCCTATAGGCATTTGTATGTGTTTTCCAGAAAGAAAACAGCACTGAAAACCACGTGGTAAAAACTTCATCAAATCTTTATCTAAAAACTGCTGTATATGAAGCATTTTCAGACGAGGATTTAAAGCCGATTTTGATGCTGAAAAATCAATGTCCAAATCAGCGTGTGAACATACCTACTCTGGCAGTGGCTTCCATACCCACACACTTCGTCGCAAATATGCGCCCCACCTTGATATAGTCCTTAAGAGGTGTAGTTTTAGCACCTTAAGGTGCCTGCAAACCTGTAATGGTGCCTAAAAAAAAATCGTAATGAAAAGACACCAAGAGTCCAGTAGGTGCTCCTCCTATTCTGAGGCTTGTGGTTGAGTCAAATAGCGCACTAAAGCCACATATAGGATATCACTAAGAATGGTAGAATTGGGAGAATCAATCTTGAGTTGTATTTCCCTGGCCTCATCTACCGTGTTCCAGTGAATAATGAATAAAGATTGAAAATCTGCAAAAAAAAGCTTAAAAGGGAATGTGTCATCAAATAATTGATTATTGTTTAACTCACATTTTTATGTTAAACACATTTTGTAGGAGATTTTTGGTTATGTTTTTAAATTTCCAGATTCACTATCAGTATTTTTTTATAATTCTTATGTCCTGCAGTTTTCAACTTTGGCCACTAAGCCTAATATCGTTGACTACTTCTTGCTGCTGTTTAGAGAGCTTTCAGCAGTTTGCTATTATGAGTACAGCAGGGTCATGCTGAAAGAAGACAAATTGTGTAAGATACTCAGAATCACAGTCACAAGAGGAGACGTCACAGCTCCCCCATCTCCCTCCCTTCACATGAAAACTCTCCTATAGACGTCTATGGGACAGAATTGTCTTAAGAATCCTATGTGCATGATGCTGCTGTAAAGTATCTCTCTGACTGCTGGTAAAGCAGTGCAAGCAAGAATGTTTCCTCACAATCTTATATAGACGGCCGAATCGCGAAATCTACAATCAGCAAATAAACACGACTGAGGGAAAGAATATGGATCAGGGGCTTGATTTAATAAGTAAAAAAATAAATAAAATTGCCGACATATTCCCTTTAAATTTTGAAATTTCACCTCCACTTTGCTTTAATTTCTGTAAAACACATAATGGGATAATAAACTTCAGAAATGCTGTTTTGAATACTTTAAGGGATGTAGCTTCTTATACGGAGTCATTTATTGGGGTATCAAGCATACAGGCCCCTCAAATTCAAGTCCAAACTGGACTGGTCCCTAAACAAAAATCTATGTTGCAAATTTTCTTGAAAATGTGAAAAATTAATTCTCAATTTCTAAATGTCGTAAAAAAAATAAAAAGACATTTAAAAAATGCCAACCTACAGTAGACATATGGTAGATGCTAGTTAACTATTTTGTGTGGAAGAACTATCTGTCTTACAAGCAGACAGTTTTGAACTTTGAAAATGGCAAATTCTCAAAATTTTCACTATATTTTTTACAAATAAACAAGGATTGCATGGAGCAAAATTTCTTACTAACTTAAAGCACAATGTATCACAAGAAAACAAGCTCTGAATCCATGGATAGATAGGTAAAAGTATCAAAAAGTTATTCCCACATAAAGTGACAGGTCAGATTTAAAAAAATGGGGCTCTGTCAGGGAGGTCGAAACTGGCTGTGTCGGTAAGGAGTTAAAGGTCTCTGGACCAATAGTAGAGTACTGATCTATTTTAGTGGTTATACCACCTACCAAACTTGTACCCACTGTTGCCTCCTGGACACCCTCAAGACGCCCAACAGTCAACTCAAAGTCACCAATGATATCCACCACATCCAGGAAAGCCCTACTGGCCACCTCAGACTCAACACTGGGGACTTGTTTATCTGAGGACTCAGGCATGCACCTCACCTAGATAAGTAGACACCTATTTGCTACTGGCAATCACGTAGGCTTCACCATAATCTGTAGGTTGCCATAAACTATAGGACATACCATCTCAATGATACCATTACTTTTTTCATCCACAACCTCTAGGGAAAGTTTTTCCAGTACAACAGCCCTATAACTGGGTACGTCATTAGTGTCAGGAAACACATTCATCTGTAGCCACATCTCCCTGCCTGTGTTTAGCAGCCCACCTTCTGCAGCACAGTGTGGGTATACTCTTGTATCTTGCATGCTATCAAGCTCACCCAGTCTGCTGGAGTCAAAGGCGGACACATTTACAAATTTGACACCTGAAACTTCCTACATAGCGACAGGGTGATCATCTTTACGGTTCTCCCACTCATACACCAAACCTGCAGTGTTCACACCAGGCAACTCAATCACCTTTTCAGTAGGTGCTGAGAGCATCGGCAACCACATTAGCTCCCACAGGAAACTGTAATGGCAGCGTAAATCTCAAGGTTGCTATTAACCACCGGACATACATCACCTGCGCTAATTGTGCTATTATCAACTATGAACTGTAGGGGCACACCAGAGCTAATCCCCTCTAATTGCGTGGCTGCAGTACTTAGAAAGGGGTTGTCATAATTTTATTTATGGTCTCTAAATAAACGGGACAGTGAAAACAAGCAACTTTGAAATGGATGTCATTTGCAAGCTGTCTTGTTTTCACCAGGATCCATATCTTCATTTTTGTAAACCTGTTCCCCAGTGCTGGTCGGATTCACTCCTTTCATTTAATTGGCTGACGGCTCTACTAATTTACATTCTGTCTGGCCCCCGGTCGTATGCACGGGAGCACACATTCCTGCCTCTCTCACTCAGAATATGGGGCCGGCAACAATTTCATTTGTTACAGCTAGCAGCTCCTCAGTGACAATGCAGCTGTCTTCTACAATATCAGAAAACGCAGATTGTGCTTCGGTGCCTATTGATTCCTGGTGTAAGGGGCCGGCAACAATTTAACTCTGTACTAACTAGCAGCTCCTCTAATGACACTGCAGCTGCTTCTACAATCAGAAAACAGCAGAATTGTGCCTCGGTGCCTAATGCTGCTGCGTGTAAACATAGAAGGGAGATGGATCTGTGCTCTGGATGAGTTAATAGAAGACTGGAGTCAACTGTAACAAACCTCGAGCTGTGAGAGAAGAGATCAGTGCGCTGAGTTCATAGAAGTAAAACTGGGGGGGGGTCTAGACTGAATGCAGGCTGTGTATGTAACAGCTCTTACAAAATAAGACTGCATAGGGAGAGGACAGTGACATGTGGACTCGGAGAGGGGATGGGGGGTTAGAACACACTGACTCGGGAGCGAGCATAAACAGTGAAGAGGGGGATGATGTCATCCCCCTTCAGTTAAGAAACACCCAGCTGGGAGGGCAAGAAACGCCCCTGGATTACAGGAACTGAGAAAATCAAGCTTCAAGAAAACAGCCGAATTGATGAAGTGATACATCCCCTTTAAGCAGCTAGTTCACACTCTGCATTGGATGGGGCTAAATCAGTGATATAGCTATCCTGCTTCTGCTCTGGTTGGGAGACACAGTTTTGGGGTATAAGCACATTTTTCCCCATTAGTAATATTTTCAATGCACCATATTGCACATATAGTGGTGGCCAAAAGCATTGGCACCCCTGCAATTCTGTCAGATAATACTCACTTTCTTCCTGAAAATGATTGCAATCTTTAAATTCATTTGGTATTAATAATATTCATTTATTTTGCTTGCAAATGAAAAAAACAAAAGTGAATGAAACAAAATCAAATCATTGATCATTAACCCAATATTCAAAAATGGGCTGACAAACGTATTTGGCACCCTCAGCCTAAAACCTTGGTAAGCACAACCTTTAGCCAAAATAACTGCGAACAAACCACTTCCGGTAACATCTATGAGTTTCTTACAATGCTCTACTCTGGAATTTTAGACCATTCTTCTTTGGCAAACTGCTCCAGGTCCCTGAGATTGAAGGATCTTCTCCAAACTGCATTTTGAGATCTCTCCACAGGTGTTCTATGGATTCAGGTCTGGACTTATTGTTGGCACTTTAGAAGTACTACTGTTGCTTTCTCCTCCAATCCATTTTCTATTGCTTTTTGAAGTGTGTTTTTGGGTCATTGTCCTGATGGAAGACCCAGTGGACGTCTGAGCGGGACCCAGCTTTTCACAATGGGCCCTACATTATGCCTGCAAAATTTGTGGTAGTCTTCAGACTCATGATGCATGCACACGGTCAAGCAGTCCAGTGCCAGAGGCGCAAAGCAAAACCCAAAAAACATCAGGAAACCTCCGCCAGTTTGACTGTAGGGACCGTTGTTCTCTTTCTTTGAATTGCCTCTTCTTTTTTTTTATGTAAACTCTATGTTGATGCCTTTTCCCAAAAGCTCTACTTTTGTCTTCATCTGACCAGAGAACATTCCTTCCAAAACGTTTAAGCCTTTCTCAGGTAAGTTTTGAAAAACTCGAGCCTGGCTTTTTTATGTCTCGGGCTAAGAAGTGGGTCTTCCGTGGGTATTCCCCACCCTCAATACGTCCCCTTTCATTCAGACGCCGACGGATAGTACAGGGTTGACACTGTGAACCCTCGGACTGCAGGGCAGCTTGAACTTGTTAGGATGTTAGTCAAGGTTCTTTATCCACATCCGCACAATCTTGCGTTGAAATCTCTAGTCAATGTTTCTTTTCCGTCCACATCTAGGGGAGGTTAGCCACAGGTGCCATTGGGCTTACAGCTAGGGAAGGTTTGCCACAGTGCCATGGGCTTTACACTTTGGATGAACAATGCGCAAGGTAGACACAGGAAACATTCAGGTCTTTGGAGATGGACTTGTAGCCTTGAGATTGCTCAGGTTCATCACAATTTGGTTCTAAGTCCTCAGACAGTTCTTTGGTTCTTTCTTTTCTCCATGCCTCAATGTGGTCCACACATGGACACAGGACAGAGGTTGAGTCAACTTTATCCATGTCAAACTGCTGCAAGTGTGATTTAGTTATTGCCAACACATGTTTGGTGGGGGGGCCACAGGTATGTTAAAGGTGCTGTTAATTACACAAATTAGTGAAGCATCACCTGATTTTCAAACGTGCCAATACTTTTGTCCACCCCTTTTTATGTTTGGTGTGGATTTATATCCAATTTGCTTTTATGACAAATTCTTTTTGTGGTTTTCATGAAGACAAAATTAATGAAGATATAATACCAAAGAATTTTCTGATTTCAATAATTTTCAGGAAGAAACTGAGTATTATCTGACAGAATTGCAGGGGTGCCAATACTTTTGGCCACCACTGTACGTCCTGAACATATAGTCCGTCAGACTTTGACAGGACTATGAAAAATGGACTTGCACTCTAGAAGCTCTTTCCCTCACTTGACAGCATCTTTGGGCCTCCGTTTAGTGGCCACGAATTATTATATAAATCCTTGACTTGACTGGCAGTCCCAACAAAGGTGTCAATTGTAACTAGAACAATCTTACCATACCCAGGACAGGTCCCCCCACCATCTGGGTGCACTCTGGGCTCCAAAAGCTTAAAGGGGTTTTGCCACCAATGTAATTGTTGACTCGGGATCCTCCAATATGGGGTTTTTAATCACTTTCTAAATATATGTGATTACAAAAATTGCAGTCAGAGATGTGCTACAGGGCATTACTTACATGCACTTGGTTGACTTCAAAGCGTCTGATAAGAGCTGGATGGGTTGCGCAGAGAGAGGCGCGCCCGTCTTATCTGAGAGGACTGAGCTGCAGAAGGTTTTTTAGGGCAACGGGTAAGCTATATGTTCTCATTTGTATACTAGAAAAAAATAGTTGTAGTGTGATTAAGATAACCTGCTTTATCTGATGAACGGGAACATGGAGCATAGCTTTCAAGCTGCTGTGTAGAATAGGTGTTTCTTTGGTATACAGAGCCACAAGTTATAGTTGTCTTATTTCAGTGATCATGTCACACGTCCCTTATGCAGCTCTGTGCTCTGCCTGTCTGATTCTTTTCACTCTTTCAGCTCATGATTTGTTTACATAGCTTTCTTAGGCGATAAGTCCCCCACAGTGCAGTCTGAGCCTGTGTTTGCGTGTATTGTGGAATAGACTCTTGTACGGTTTATTATTTCACTTAAGGTTTTTGAGTCGCTCCTTCTTCTCACTCCTCACTCGTCCCCACACTCTCTCCCTGAGCTTTCATGACTCAGCCTGATTTGTTGACATTATGCCTTTACGTGAACAAGAAGAGGGTGGTAAAGAATCTATCTCTGGCAAATCCCCTTTAATCTCTTGACAGTCCATGTCAAACATGGATGAGACTCCACCCACCTGGAAATCCAGGGCTTTTTGTGGCATCTCCTCTGCTTTCCTTGTCAGAGGACACTCAGGCATACATCCATCTTCTTGGTGGCACCTCCAACACTACTCCTTTTTCTGGACACTAGTGGGCGTCCTCTGCTGTCGAGGCTGGTTGCTCCTGGCAGCAACCACACCAATGTACTTCAGCAACTCAATCTCTCCAGGAGTGGACACATTTTTTGACAGGTGACATGGCCTCCTGGCCACGGGACAGCCATCACACCACTTGGGTTGGTTACCTTTGGCAGCAGCCTGTTCCACTATTTCTTGCTCCTCCAGACCAAGGCAGCTTGGTCCTAATTGGCAATAACTTTTATAGCCTCTTGTTCTGTCTCCAGGTTTGCTTGGAGCTTCCTATCACTTGTAGGCAGCCATTTGCTCATTTTGCTGCATCTCCTGCCTCAACTGGGCAAACAGCTTTTCCATTGTCAAACAAAAATTTTCAGGCAGCAACAAGTCTCTTGCTCCACTGAGGCAGTCTTTTTACACAGCACAGTCTCTGTTTTGGGGTGTGTCTCTGCCTCATTAGAAGCAACCCTTGCTCCATAGAGCTCACAGTCACTTTTCAGCAACCACAATAGTTAGGCTTCCAGGCCTTTACATTTTGCTGCAGCAAGTCCCATATGTACTTTCACATGTGCCAATTCAGCCCAGTTTGTGCCAAACTGTAAGGTGGTTATGGCACACAGGTCACACCAACACCAGGCTATATTTCTAAAGTAGCTTCAGTCAGTTTTATTTCTCAAGCATATGAGTACAGACAGTAAAACAAAATATAAACAGAAACCTAGGCCATCTGGCCACTAACTCAACACAGAGTTTCAGTCTACTACCACTGGTCTATGCCTACGACACTGACCCACCAACGCAGAGTCCTCACCAGACTCCCCTAGCTCGTGCTCCCCTTGACCCCATAGGGGTAATCAGAGCTTCCTCCGCTCTAGTGTCGCTCCTAATTTCGAATAGCCTACCACACCCCTTGATCACTTGGAGTACCAGGCTTTTAAGGCCTCTAGAGACCTGCCAAAAGCTGGCCTGGAATGTGGGAACGGCCTCCCAACCAATGCTATAGCCGTTCCAGAAAAGCCAGTCCTTATAAAACTGCACAGCAGTCATCCTACAACTAACAAGTGTCAATATCCATTGGTTACTGACCAAATAGCACTGGCTTTTCCCCACCGAGGCCAGATCGGTGGCACGTCTCA
Source organism: Phyllomedusa bahiana (assembly GCA_025379985.1). Lineage (NCBI taxonomy): Eukaryota > Metazoa > Chordata > Amphibia > Anura > Hylidae > Phyllomedusa > Phyllomedusa bahiana. The sequence goes on along the minus strand of JAODAL010005746.1, from coordinate 45,048 downwards.
TGCGATCTCCTGAGGTCTCTCTGCCACAATATATATACACACCTACAGATAGATGTGTGTATATATATATATATATATATATATATATATATATTCCCTCATGTTACCCTCAGGCCTCAGGACACAATATTTTCAACATACAATGTCCCATAAAAGACCATTGTTAAGTGTGGTTTCAAGATACAATGTCCCAGACAATGATCCAGCTAATTATTGTGAACATTTTACTTGTACAACCCCTATATTAGTAAAGGGCATGCAGTGATTGTCGTTCTAGTGGTGCCTCTCTACAGTTCAATGCAGAGCTACATGTTCTGTACTGCTCTTTATATATACACACCAGGATGAGCAACTGCTTTTCTCTTTATCTAATACATTGTGTATAAAGTACATGACCCAAAGAAGCTCAGATCTTCAACATACAAAGTGATTTCCAGCAGCACTTTCGGATTTTGACACGGATTTGATATGAAAAGCCAACTGTAAAACCATCCCCATAGACCTCAACAGAAAATCAGAGCTGTAGTCTACAAAGCTTCTATTTTCTTAAGGGGAACTTTGAAAACCGAAAAACTTAGACCATGTTAAATCTTTTGTCATATTTCACTCTGAAAACGGTGGAAAACTAACTATTCAATGTCAATGGGCCGGTCAAATCCGAAAACCGCTAAATCAACCAGATTTTGGGGTTTGTGGTGGACCACCCTTTATAGAAAAAACTAAAAAATGTAAAAGGTGTGACATCTAATATAATTTTGAAAACGTAACAAGGTCACCCTAAAAGGCAATGACTACATTAATACATAAACATGGCAACAAAGCTAAGTAAAACCTCACGTTAATAGGATAAGGAAATGCTTTACAGCAAAGGAAAAATTAAAAACCCGGGGACTCTTGTTTACAGATTTGATCAAAGATTGTAGAAGCCACCTCCCAACCGTCGGGGGTTCCCCCGGCGGTGAGCCCCCACACAAAAACTTTATTTGCTAGGAGTCCATTCAGACTCCCATTCCCCAGGAGTGATAAAAACCGAATTGAATTAACCTGCACGGATTTAAAAAGGGGGTTGAGTGCAGCAACCAATGAGATTGCCATCTCCCAAATAGACTACAAAATGAAAAAGGGCGGCACATCAAATATACTTTGAAAACGAAGCATAGGTGCCACAAAAGGGCAAGACTACACTAAAATAAATCAGGGGCACACAAAGATAAGTAAACCCAATTATATGGAATAAAGGAAAAAATGCTTTACGAAAGGGGAAAATATAAAAAAAAACCTGGACTTTTAGTTTAGTTTTTGATCAAAGTTTGAGAAAGCTACCTCCCAACCTCAAGGGGGGTTCCAGACCCCTGGGGAAGTGGCAGCTGAATGGCCCTAGCAAGGTAACAGTTTTAGTTAGGACCACCTGCTCGGGAACCCCTTTGACGTGTTGGGAGGTGAGTTTACACATTTTTGATCAAATACTGTAAACTAAGAGTCCCGGTTTTTAATTTTTTCCTTAGCTGTAAAGCATTTCCTATATTCCTATTTAACTTGAGGTTTTACTTAGTCTTTAGTGTGCCACAGATTATATGTAAGAACAGCTTTATCTGAATTAGTTATCTGCATAACTTTCTTGGGAGTTGATCTGGATACAGCACTCTATCACCCATGAGGTCTGGTATATGAGGCCAATTGGCCTCGCATCGTTCCCCTTTGTGGAGAGGCTTTGCCAATGGCTTGATGGTATCCTCAAGCCTTGTGGGCTAAGTGGTCCCTGGTCATTTGAGGACACAAAGAAGTCCTCACGGGTCTGGGTCGATCAGTAGGAGTCGTAACATGCACGGCTTACATGCGATGTAGAAGGCCACTAATTACTCCAGTATACCCAGTTCAGTACTCTATCGCACTTACATTCATCTGTCATCTAACAGAATACACACAGTATGTTTCTGAAATTATCATGATCTGTGACCAAATTTACTAATGAACCACAATTTTTTTCTATTTAAATCGGAAATTTTTTACAGATTAGGGTTTTCTATGGGGGCTAATCTCGCCACCCTGGCCAATTTGGTCATGGCATGGTGGGAGCACTTATATATCAAATTCTCCCTAAACTCCCTTTGTTGAGTCTATTCGTGTATTGGCAGGTACATTGATGACCATCCTATACAATATGGGAGGAAGATGTGCCTGCCATAACCCCCCCCACTTCATATCTTTTTTGAACAATAAAAAATTTTTATTTTGTGGTTCACTTAGACTGTCCATGTGGATAACATTCAGTTTAAGACCTCACACCTCAGTGGACAACAAGGGTACCATTTGAAACTAGGTCCTACCGAAAAGACAGTTGGTAATACAATTCTCACATGCAAAAAGTTTCCATCCGAAACATGTGCACAGGCTAAAACCCGTAGGTAGATGGTCAGGTCAAAAAGAACTGTAGTAGAGAGGATGAATATCATGATAATGCTGTCCCTATTCAAAATAGATTATCTAAACGGGGTATCCGCAGTGGATGTTGAAACACGTGCCTGCTCTATAGTAGAACTCAAAGGATAGACGCATCTTAATACAATAGGGACAACGAAAAATAACTCAAAGGATAGCGGGAGAACCACACTAGATTTGGATTATACCCCACAATTAATGAGATCAGGAAAAATTTGTTTAAAATATCTACCATTTTATCAGAGGACCCAATACTATGATAAAGTGCTATACAAAAGTGTTCATGTTGTCTCTAGAAAGCGCGCACACTGGTAATTTAATTTCCACCAATATGTAATATCAATCCATAGTCCAAGTGCTCATGGATGACACAAAAGTGCTAAATCTGTGGGGGGCCAGCCCGTGTCTACGTGTAACATTGTACTTTCTGCAAAAACATTCTCTATAATTGCAAAACAAAAATTATAACAACCTAAGTTTTATTAATGTAATTCCACAAAATGTGGTCATAACTGGCACAGTGCACCATCTGCAACTATATTATGTGGGTATACGTCCATGAAAATGAAGTGCGTTTCTGAGCATGTAAATGATATAAGTAACACTCCTGTCAGGAGATCTAATCTATCTAACCCATTTCCGGGAAAAACAACAACGTCCGACCCAAGAGGATTAAAGTAACCGGAATAGAAAGGGTATGCCAACAGTTAGAGGAGATACCAAGCGGGTCTCCCAGATAGAGAGGCCTATTGGATCTCGCCTAATACATCTGTGACCCTATGGTTTAAATCTCAGGAGAGAGTTGATGTTTCACTATAAATTTCTTGGGATCAGTAGTTAAGAATTAGACCTTAAATAATTAGTATCTTGGGCTTGGTCATTTATATGCAGTTGTAAAGTTATAATTAAAATTGCCATGTATATTTCTCCAAAACCATCTTACAGTTAAAGTTTTTTTTGCTAATTCCATCGTTGCCGGTAGAGATCGTTTTATTCCCTGCACTAAATGTTTTATATGTTAAAACACTTTATCACTATGGAACCCGATAGTGGCCCATATTTATATGCAAGTTAACCGGTCCGGTGCCCCATGTCATATACGCTATAATGTTTAAACTTACATGGCGCAGATCAGTGTCCATTATTAGCTCTGAATCCAGAGTTGTATGACGTTTGGTCATATGACCGGATATACGTTTTGCTCGGAGCCAGATTTGGCTTCCAGTGTGGCTATACGCAAGACTGGAAGTTGGATATACCTGGCATTAATTGCCGTTTTTGCGCAGGTACCGGAAGTTACATGGACATTAACCTTATTATCGTACTATTGGCCTGTAACAATTATCTCGTGGCGGCAATAGGAGCAACGATTTGGTATTCGCCAACCATTTTAGTAAGTTTGTTATATAAGACATGTTATAAGATTGTGTCATGTAGCTATATTAAGGTGTGTGTACACCCTAAACGCGTAAGCTCGTTCCTTGGTGAGGTTTTGCATATGGGATCGTTGCTCATTTGTAAGTTTTATGCTTTTTCAAAATAAAAGGATCTATTTTTTATGCATTTGGATGGAGGTTATCGCGTCCGATCTATTGTGTTTTTTTGCTATTGCCAAGTGTCTGGGGATCACCTAATTAGTCTCCTGACCAAAGGGGCACAGACAGGAGGCCGCACCACAGCTTCTAACCTCACAAAGCACTTAGTGAGCATCTAGAATGCATTCATAGAGGCAGAATGAGTGTAGCCATTAATGTCCTTGGCTCTCCTTCTTAATATTCATACCTAATGATAGCCTGTCACGATGGCCAGCACCTGCCTGTTGTGACGTTGCTATAGACAAAAGGTGAACAATCACTAATCCCTATGGACAATATCCATCAAATAAGCTCCAGACAGGGAGCAGCGGGGTGCACATAGAAGTACATTGAAATGATTTTGTTTTAAACTACACAGCTACAACATTTTGGAACTGCTACAAGGTATTTTGTGACCTTCCCCACCTGCAGGTTTCTTTATAGCAATACTCACTTTGTAGCATTAACATTTCATCGACCATCAATCCGGGGCATGCAGCAAAGGCACCACAGATGTGATACCACCAAGCATGTTCTTGTGCCCTAGAATTTATTGGGCAAGTGTGTGTGAAAAGGTTTCTTGTTATATGCTTGGCCAATATACCGTAGGGGCCAACTTTATCAAAAAGAACAGTCAACATTCTATTACAGCATTTTTTAATGCAACTCTATACAAAACTCAGTGTATATCATGGTTTATTAGTTCAGTTTGATCTATAGGCATACAGCATACATCTGATGGAAACCTTTCAATAGTCCTGAACATAGTGTGAACCTATCCTTACATACGTTGTTTACTACTAGAGCACATACTGTATGAATCAGTGATATCGATCTATTTAATGTCAGAAACATTAGAGAACAGGAATGACTGCATTATGGTTATCACATACATTATGTAACTTAAAGGGAAACCGTTATATTATCTTAAAGCAGGATATGATAGCAGGAGATAGGCTGAACTATTTGATGTATAGGTTTATATGATTTAAAGCAGGATTTGTGAGTAAAAAGCAGAGAGAATTCTGATAGGACCCCTAAAGTGAAAGTGCAAGTCCTGCTTGTTCCACCCACATAGTGTGATTGGCAGCTTTCCCTGTATCAGTGTGAGTACAGAGCAAACTATCAATAACTGTATGTGGAAGGGGTAAGCAGGACTTCACTTCTTGTTTCAGTTTTTTCTTTGCTTTTTACTCAGAGCTCAGCTCCTGTCAGAAAGTGTAGCATAAGCCACCAGACAGGTTCACTTTAAATAGCAGAGGCATTATGGGAAAGGAGCTGAGAAGCTCAAGCGCCCTCTATGGATTAACAAATTCCTCAGTTTGCTTGAGACCACTGGGTCTTGGAGCAAAAGGGAAATTAGCCAAGCCAGCGCACTCATCAAGCAGACAGCCATTTCGGGGTGTTTGCCCTTCGTCAGTGCAGAGCAGAGTGATGCTGGCTAGCGGGGTAGAAGGCAATGAGTGGCTCAAAATAGCAGACTAAGACACTCAAGACTCAGAATATGGTAAAGAGAATACAGTAGTCCCTCCCCCTGATTTAGGATGGCCTCAAATTTCAATAGATTCTACTTAGTAATGCTCAAACACACAAGGTTTTTCACATTTTCAGATGGTTTTTGGATTTGAAAACAGACTGTCAACTATCTCTGTAGACGTCAATAGAAAATCTGCCCAGTATTCTACACTGCATGGTTTTTTTCTACTGGACGGATTTCACACCGCTGGTTGTCCGAAAAGCTCGGAACATGCACAATCTTCTGACTGGTTTTTGGGCATAAGTTGTGCTATTCAATGGTTATGTGGGGCAAACTGCGGACAGAATCGTCCCCCAAAACCATTCAAAAAATGATAAAATATCAGCCGGATTCTTAAACATGATCCTACTAGCATTTTACAACTGACCGTACCCTTACAATGGCCTCTCAGCAACTGAATTTACCACAACTTACAATGCTTCTAGGCAAAAGCAGATGCTAGAGACATCATGAGGGGCCATTGTTATGGACAAATGGCAAGGGGCTGGAATATCCTGTCAATCCTGTGTGCAGCTAAGGCAGTGACTCGTCAGCATAGCCAGCTCTAGAGGGGAGAGCTTGTAAAAGATGAAGAAATCTGGGGAATCGAAGCTCGGGTGGGACAAAGCATGTGCTTGGGTTGGCGGGCTCCTGTGTTTGTGGGAAAAACAAGTCTTTGTCTAGCCGGGTGGGTGCATGGAGACTTAGGCTATGTCTTCACAGCACAGGTTTTTAGTCAGATTTTTGGTGGATTCCGTATTTAGAATTCGATGAAAATCCGACGGTACTCTGTGCTCCAAAGAGAGCAATAAAAAAATCTGTTCTATCGTCTATACAGCACCGTTTACACGATCGTTTATAAAAACCCGCGGCTGACCCTATAACTTGAACAGTACAATACCAGAGTAAACATGGTGCATGTTGAACATGTTCAACTGTTATTTTTAGGCCGACGATTTTGAAATCTGACAATAGAAGATCCGAGCTGTGTAGACTACAGTTCTGATTTTCTATTGATATATATGGGTATGTTTTTCAGTCGTATTTTGTGGTTTATAAAGATTGTATCCAATTAAATATCCTGAGGAGGCCTTAAAGGGGATCCGATTCTTATAGGGTATACTATGATTTCAGCAGTTGCTGACAGCAGCCCATCAGTTCAACTCTAATGTTTTGGATGAATGAGAGCAGTGAGCTGACTAGCTTCCAATGCTACTACTCCACTGTTCCTTTGCTCACAAGGCGTCCAACAAAGGGGAAGCTGGGGGACATGTCCTGATCATACTTTGTGTCTGGAGAACAAGAGTCCAAAAGTAAATGTGTGGCCACTAACAAGAAAATAAATGAAAGCTAAATTGTTTTGATGATTGCATTGACTCATTGATACCAAAGGCCATATGTATGAAAACTGTCTAGGTCTAAAATTCACTTTGTTGCCCATAGCAACCAGAGCGCCCCTCATTTTTCCGCGCACCATAATGAACATTAAATGGCCAATCTTGAAATGGTTGCTATGGGCAACAAAGTGAATTTTAGACCTAGTCGGTTTTCATACATGTGGCCCCAAAAGTCAAGAATAGACCCAGAAGATACTCCCAACCTTCTAGAAAGCGATAACTAGCTTCAGTTTCCTCCTTCTGACTATTAAAAGTAACAACATGCTTTATCTGTGATATTTTTATGCTTTATTTTCTTATTTTTTTTCAGGATGACATTTTGGAATCTTCACATACAATGGGTGTCCTAGAACCAATATTGAATGTGGAGGAAGCACCGTACTATGAAAATCACAAACAGGCAAAGCTCAAACGCTTCAAGGGGCCCCTATCAGCACTGCTAAATTGTTGAGGAGGGGATGGGAAATTGAACTGTGATGGAGCATAGTCCGACATCAGAGGTCATGGCTTAGCATAGCTTGAAGACTTCATGCTAGGTCAGGGCCACAGTAAAAGGATGAATCAGACCCAGCAGCACTAAGATGTTCTCTGAACGGTCAGTGCTGAGGAAAGCAGAACAATTATATATATTAAATCACTATGTATGTATTGTGTCATTACATATTTGCAGTGTGAGTGACGTGGATCACATGAACAGTATGAGACATTTGCACAGTCTGTTAGAGGCATGTGCAGTCAACGGCAGTCTTAGTGACATTTTTATGACTAGTATAAGTGGCATGTGCATGGCAATTACATCAGGACAAGTGTGTACTTTGAACAGCATCAATGTAAAGTGTGAGTGCCATATATAGCCTGATCACTGAGCTATGGTAAAAATTAGTCAAAAATGGCACAATAATTGCATTTAGTAAGAGGGGCAAAAGAAATGGCTAGTTGATCTTATTGAAAGCCCATTCTGTATGTACAGTATGCTGTTTATATCGGAGTTGGGACTTGTAAAGGGCATGGACTATAGCTGCCTACAGGTAATCATACAAATGAAATAAATATCTGCTAAACATGCCTATTTTGGGTGGGTCCATGAACCTTTTATTGTTTATGGGAGTGTCTCAACTTTCTATGCCAGATGTTGGGGTAAATAAGGACAATGTATTGTTAAAGGGTTAATAGCCTACGTGTAGGGTCCCTAAGACTACGTGTCTTTACACTTGGTTTTAAACTCAAAACGTGTCAGCTACTTTATGCTGCCTGAACGACGGACAGCATAAATAAATTCAGGTTACCCAATCCTTATCCTGTGTTTTACTCCGAGATGCTGCGGCAGTCCCAGGTAAAACACCCAGTGAAGTTGCGGTGGGTGCAGGGAGAGAAGTCAGATGTGAGGCTTCTCCCCGCCCCGTCAGCTTGACGGACAGCTCTCTCTATAGAAAAACATTGGAGAGAGCTGTCTGTCAAGCTGAGGGGGCAGGGAGAAGACACACATTTGATTCATCTCTTCCAGACACAACGGCTTCTCCCCGTACCCGGCATATCTTCACGCCGCAGCATTTCGAATAAAACACATAGGGTCGGATCATAACTACCTCTTGTCATGCTGCCCGTCATTCGGGCAGCTAAAGCGCTGACAAACTTCCCTTTTAAAAGGGTTGTATCATATTCATTAATTACACAACTTTGCAATTGAGTCATTAGCAAAGCTGTCTTGTTTTCACAGGATCCCATATCTTCGTTTTCTGTAAACACTGGTTACCCAAGCTGTTTGTGATTCCACCATCCTTTCTTTATTCATTGGCTGACGGCTCTACATTCTGTCTGACCCCCCCTCCCCCCATCAGAAAACAGAAGAATTGTGCGTCGGTGCCTAATGCAATCATAGAAGGAGCATTAGGCTGCCTCTCTCACTCAAAGTAAGGGACCGACAGCAATTTCATCTGCACACCAGAAGAAACACAATAATACTGCAGGGCTTCTACAAACAGAAACAGAAATTGGGCCTCGATGCCTAAATCTCTAGCGTGTAAACATAGAACGGCGAGATCTGAGCTGCTCTGGAGGAGTTTCATAGAGACTGGATTTAATTGAACAAACTCTCCAGCTGGAGATGGAAGAGATCAGTGCTGTGAGTGCATAAAGATTGTCTAGACCAGTGTTTTCTCAACTCCAGCCCTCAAGGCCCCACTAACATGTCAATGTTTTCAGAATTTCCTCATTATGCACAGGTGATATAATGATTGTCAGTACATTCTGCACAGGTGATATAGGTTAAGTCAGTGCATCAGGTAGAAGCCTGAAAACATGACCTTTGTGTCTTGAGGACTGGATTGAGAAACACTGGTCTAGACTGAATGCAAGCCTGTGGTGTGTAAACATATTTACAAAATGAGACTGCATTGGGAGAACGACACAGCGACATGTGGACGCGTGGGGGGGGGGGGTTCGAGCATGAACAGTGAAGGGGGATGATGTCCTTCAGTTAAGAAACACCCAACTGGGAGGGGAAGAAACGCCCCTGAATTTGTAGAGCTGAGTAGCTGAGAGCACAATGAAACACATGAACTGAGGAAGCGATACATCCCCTTTAAGTCAGGAAGAGCATGTGGGGAAGTTTCACCTGTAATATCCAACCAAACTGAATAAAGATAAGTGAACGCTGACACACGTATCGTGATATGCAAGAACACCTTGTTTATTCAGCACCATAAATAAAGGATGCGACTGGATTGTCTCCAGAATTGCAGTATACACCTAATGCTCTGTGTGCATTCTCTGGTATACTACCCAAAAAGAACAATTCCTTTAAAAAAAAAATTAACTTTATAATATCAACATATAAAACTAGACCACAAGATAACCCCAGTGAATTACCACCCCGACGGTGAAAAAGAACTATGGGACAATCTCTGCCTAGACAAACAGACCTAATGGCAATAAGAGGAGTAATACCAATCAAGTCCCTATTCAATACCTATATCTACCACAATGCAGACAACCGCCCCGATAAGGGCGACCCCGCGAACTGGAGGTCCTAGGAGTCCTAACCTAGTTCCTAGGACTAAAATGGGGTAGAGGTCAACAACTGAAACCAATTCCCTAAGGTATGGGCAAAAGAATGGAGAATAATAGCCACAAAACCCACCTAGACCACAATACAATTGAAAAAACGTTTTTGGGTATAAGTCAGCAAAAAAAAAAAAAAAACCCGTTTGGGTATAGGTAACAAATAATTCAAATACGGCTAAAAATATACCTGATGTGATCTACAGATTCCCGCAAGACATCACTCAAAAAATATGTATCCGATACACATACCAGAAAGAAGAGTATATATATTATAACATCTGGTTTCTGTACATGAAACCCCATAACAAACATACAAATAAACCCAAAAGGTGGCATATATAGTGTAACACCTAATTTAGTAATTATATGAAATCGCCAAAGACGATCTACCTAACCGACGATCTAAACTCAGTATGTTGAGTTTAGATATGCCCAGTCTTTTTTTTCTGAATGGGGTTGTCCACTTTGCTGCTGCAGCTGTAAGGAAATAATAAAGAAAAAAAAACACACAACAACAATCTCCTTTGTACGGACCTCTGTTCCAGCAATGTTGCTTCCTATCTTTCCTGGGTCTTCTGTTGACTTCCGCCTTCCAGCTTCTCTTGTGTCACAGGACATTGTCTGACATCATTGTTTGGAGCCTTCACTTCTGAATGGTGACATCAGGCAATGTCACTTGACTTGCAGCCAATCAGCAGCTGCAGTGTGACTTCCAGGAGCCAGAAGACCCAGAGAGAAAAGCAGAGACAGCATCGCTGGCACAGAGGTCAGTAAAAAAAGTCTTTTTTTATCTTTCTTACAGCCACAGCAGTATAAATTTGCTTAAAAGTTGGTGAGGTGGACAACTCCTTTAAAGGAGGTAAGCTGCCAACCCTCTCTCCAATGAGAACACATGCATGCTGCACATGTGTATGGAACCAGGGGCATTGCTAGGGTCCCAAAACATCCAGGGCCCGGGTCCTTTGTGTTAATTTTATGCTCAAAAGGCTATGGTTTCACACACCCCATTTCACTGCACATTGTGAACGGTGGATGTAATTTTTTTAAACAAGAGAAACCCGTATGTTCCGGTCAAGTGTCAGCACCATGTTTGGCTGTATTCTGAACTCCACTAGAACAATGGAGATCGTGTGTCATTAGCTATTCCCGAGATAGATGTGGGTCCCACCAAAGTCTATGGTGGAAACACCCATTTGACTACATAAACATTGGCTTTTTCTGGAGGATATATGTACGGCCTTTTATAGTCAATAGCCAGCCAAAAAGTGGTGGCAACAGGATTTAAGGTGGCATGGTGCTTTCCTTTGTTCTAGTGATTTTTGTAGTCACAGCTCTCAGATGCCCAATTATGAGACAATTCTGGAATATGCCAGCAATATGTCATTAAGCCCCTTAAATTCAATAAATTTCCCAATGACAGAAAGGAAAGTAAAAAAAACATTGTATAAACATTGGAGACTTTTTAAAACTGGTGCAGGTGCCCACAGTGACAAACAGTAGCTAACTTTCATCAGAGGGGGGGGACCCTCAAAAGGATTTGCTGTGATGCCAAAGGTATTTAATGACTGTAGCAGCACTAAATAGAAAACTATGCACATAATACATAATGGATACATTCATAAATAAGGTTATAGATTTTGCTCTATTGTGGAATAATTATAGTTCATAAAAAATAAACGTTGTAACATATTGTAACGTGACATATGTACTGTACTATATCTATGCTATGACTTTTGCAGTTGCTTTATGTTATACATGCAGCTGCACAGAATATTTTCCTGGTATAGTCTTCACGGATTCATCCAGTTCCGATAAGAATGCTTAGATTGCTGTGTGGGTGGAAGACAGGAAAAGCCATTAGTGAGGATTTCCAAAGAACGTTATATCAGTGAAGGTTATGTCGTCATTTTCTCTTACCTACTTTACTCCTGAGTGCTGCAGACACAGATCAGTCAATACTTTCCACTTCATAGTCTAGTTTCTTGTTTCATTCAGTAATCAGAGTATAGCAATGGGCATTACTACTGCAATTACAAATATGCATAGATTCACATCATGTTTCTGGCTTCCGTTTAATGTGCACGCCATGACGCATACATTAAATAAATGCCTCCTATGGAAACCAAGAACCCGTCATCCCCAAGGTCCCATTGTAAAATAAAGTATACATTTAACATGTATATTTTTTTCTAAATGCTGTTGTATAGAATAGCGTATTCTCTTGCGCTATTCTGCCTTTTTTCATGCAGTATACAGATATATACCTGCAAAACGGAGGCCAAAAAGACACACTTTAACTCCACAAATCCCGCGAAAAACACACCTCCTATGACCTCCTTCAGCCCACTTGATCCTGTGAAACACGTTTAGCATACACGTCTGAAACTTTCCCAGCGTACACACTACACTTACACTATAAACGTGGTATATATCTAGCCTGTGTCAGTAGTTCCCTTTTCATTTTAAACGGGTTGTCTGCTACATTATAATGTTATTGAGCAACACGTTGCCTTGCAGCGCTGGGGTCCTTGTTTCAAATCCTACCAAGAACAAAATGTGCATGGAGTTTGCATGTTCTTCCCATGTTTTTATAGGTTTCCCCACACAAACATATGTTCTTCCCCAAGAACATATTATAGATGATCCCCAATAGGGATATGGATGTGAATGATGGCAATCTCTGTTCAGGACTACAGAATGTGTCAGTGCTATATAAATTACTGTAATAAATAAGTACTGAACACAGCACTGGATGTGCTCTTGCTATATCTTATCTCATGCTTCCTCTGACCCTGGAGATCAGGACTACGCAGTTTACATGCATCCATAGATATATGAAGCAAACACATCAGAGCCATTCAGAGCAGGACACCTCACCCAAAGTATGAAATAAGACATAATAATTATAAAAGCTCAGTTAACAGCAGCATTGTACCTGCTTCAGTGTAGCACACAGAAGGCCCTATTCACATAGCGTTTTTGTTCCATAATAACATTGGGATACTGTGAGAAATTTATCCTAATGGATACAGTGGTGGGGCCATGATAGAACCATAGAGTTCAATAAGGCAAACGTAGTGCAAATTGATCGAATGTATAGTTTATGCATCTGACACAAACACATGGTAGACCACGCTTTTGTGTCAATTGCACAAAGCTTATATGGAATTTTTGGAATTTGTGTGCCCTAGAGAAATTTATGGCCCCATCGGGATAAATATCTCATAGGGTGACATGTATGAACGGGGCTGCGCCATTCGTTATACCTTTACATAGCCTGTATGCCAGTATCAGGTGCATTACAGAGCACCCACTGCACTTTGTAATGCGCCTGATTTCGGGGGGCGTGCGGGAGGCGAGTCGCATTAGAACGATATGAAGCTATAGATTTATAGCTTCACTATGGCATTTCCAGGCGCATTACTGCTGGGCCTTACACTGCCCAGCATAAAATCACAGTGAAAAATAAACTAAATTAGAAAAAGGGACTGGACTATTGTGTGGTGGAGCACGCTATCTCCCACACATTTTTCTACTGGGACATACCATCCTGACCCATGAGCACCTACAGGTATTTATGTAGTTATCTGATTTAGTCATTATGTATTTCTCCGTCATTCTTCATTTTCTATGATAGGAGAGAGCACTTTATCCTTGACAGCGGGATGAGACACATTTGGGGGAATACTTACCTTTTGAATAGTTGCACAATATATCTATATATTTGACTTTTTTTCTATGACTTTGTTGCACATTATATTGAGCACTTATCTGTTTTACTTGAAGGTGGTATACTTTTATCTGGAAGGGCCTTGTTCGCTTTGGATGCATATAACCCAGTTGTCACATGAGATGTAATTTAGGAACAACCAGTCAGGGTGTATAAGCACTGTGGGGTCGCCCTTAAGGGATTGCCATGACAACCAGTTACTACCTTCTTACAGCACGGAGCAGAATATATACTACTATCATGCTGAGTCATGAAGCTGCAGTGTGAGAAGGGAGGGGGTGAGGAGGAATCCAAGGACGTCTCAAAACTTAGTGAAAATAATAACAATAATAACAAGATAGGATTCTCAATACAGCAAGACGGCCTCAGACTGCTCTGTCTACCCGTGCCTTAAAGCTCATTCATTGCCTGTCCTCAGATAAGAAGTGTTTCCACGCAAGCGCGCCTGTCAGCTCCTGAGGGTCGTGTCCCTAGTGGAAGCTTTCAGGAACTAAGGGGGATTGAGAAATGTCTGTACTCTCAGGAGTTTTTTCACTTTTTGGTAATCACATATATATAGAAAAGATGATTAAAATACCACTTAGGGAGGTTCCCCACGTCAACATTACATGGTGAGCAAAACCCCTTTAATGGGGCAGTAATATCGTGTTAGATTAGGGTGAGTGGCCATTAGGGACAGTATAGGTACATCATATACGTCTCTTGGACCTTCCCTGATCTGTTTGATAGGATCAGGTCTATCAGGATAGAAGTTTTCTTTTGTTTTTGGCATTGAGCAGCTTCTTCTTATTCAGGACATTTCTTAAAAGATAAGTTTTAATTGGTTGGGACCTTTTTGGATTTATATGTAATAAAGCTATGTTACACAGATTATATGTTGTAAGAGAACTATAAGTGCTGACTGTAAAGCCAGTGTTTACGAGACTCACCTTAATGCGGTCAAACTCATTGCCAGTTTTTGAGCTTGTTTCTCTTCACACCATTTCTTTCAGATACACTGAAGCTATTTGGTAGTTTGCTGGATGGGTTCATAGACACCACAGACACCTGAACTAGAGATGCCAAAACAGCATTATTTTGCCATCTGTCATGTAGTAGTATATGCTAGTAGTATAATGTTGTACCGTGTTAGCCATAGAAAGTAGTAGAAGAGTGAAGAAATCAGGCATAACATTTTTCAGGCTAACTGATTATATTTTGATGGTAGCTTTCGAGAAAAACAAGCTCCCTTCTTCAGACATAGGGTTAATACAAAAATTGAAAATTCACTGATTTTTTTATACACAAAAGACAGGGAAACCCCCCCAAAAAAACTTCGAATTTTTTAAAAATTAACAAAATGAAATAAGCAGAAAGTTATTTACAAAAAAGGTCAAAAATCAACTATCTGGAAACTTGTGAGGCGGGGACAAAAGGGGTCATTTTTTTCTGCGTTTTTAATCTAGCACCCAAACAGGCCGTGATTTGTACCACCCACAGTTCAACATTTTTTTGACAAAAACGGGCATGAAAAATTTACCCCTTTTTGGGCAGAGTCTAAAATTTTTTTTGCTTTAAATTTTAAAATTTTCCCCCCTCCTTTCTCTCCCTCGCATCAAAAGGGTGTCCCAATAAAACCACAATCTTCGATTTTTAAACCCAGGGGCCTCTCTGGAAAAGGGTTTTTGTGCCACGGGAAGATCAGTTCTGCTTTTTATTAATAGTAATCTATGGATTTTTCATGCGCTGCTAGTCTCTCCCCCCCTTTTTTCCCCCCCACATAAAGGCCTTAAATGGGACTTTGCCCAAAACAAAAACTATACTTTTCACATTGCTAGCCCTGCAGGAAATACCCCCCCAAATTCTTGCACCTGCGGGGGACTGTGGGACAGGTACACTGTCACAGTGGGGGAAGTGCATGCAGGTCTTGCATTTTTTCTGCAGGCGGGGTGAGGGGGCCCTTTTTTTCAGGGGGGGCCTTCGGGGCCTCCACAATAAACGCCGCAGGTTTGGGGGTTTTGCCGAAAGGAAAGGAGAGGGGGACGGGGAAATTTATTTCTTTGAGTCTATTGCCCTTTATTAGAACGGGTTGAATTTTCCTCTTAACAAAATGAAAAAAGGGAAAGACTCATCCCAAAAGGCTTAAACTCTGCAAAACCCCAAACCCCCGGCACACCTAAAACAGCCAAGCAAACAACTTAATTCGAACCCCTAAAAGCTGCGCAACAAAAGCAAAAAATTTTCCCTTTTAAAACGGGAGAAAAACACAGGAAAAATACGGGCCCTAAAGCCCATCACGGGAGAATGAAAACAAGGAAATAAGGGGCCAAACTCCACACATACTCCCGGGAAACTGCAGGACATTTTTATCAACAAAAAAAAGAGAAAGCCCAGAGACTGAGAAAAAAAAGCCCAACTATTTAAAAACCAAACAAGCAAAACCCACCCCAGCAGACCTGTTGGTAAAACCTTTCCTCCTATGACCAAATAAACACGAATGTCACCCTTCCCCAAAAGCCCTTTCTCCTTCGGGCCCCTCACACCACTGACCATGTCAAACTCTGCAATACATGGGGGATTTTTTCCCAAAAAAAGAGACTGATGAATACTTCTATGCAAAGCCCTTCCATACAGAAAGGCGACTCAGAAAACAGCCCATAAGGAACCCACTAAAAAATCAACTTGGACCCCAGGGGCCCTTTGAATTAATCAGCACTGGAAAAAAAAAAAAAAAAAAAAAAAAACATTGACGTTTAAAGAAGCAAGGTAAAACCCTGAGATCTGGGGGAAAGAAAAGAACATTTCCCAAAACCCAAACCCTGCGGGAACAGAAGGCTATTGCTTCACGAAAAAAAAATCGGGACAAAATAATAAAACCAGCTGACAAAGGGGGCGCAATAGCCCATGATAACACCTCTGACTACACCAGGAACCCAAACAGGCAGCTGCCCAAAACCCAGCCCATTCCCTTCCAAATTTAAACAGGGGATCCCACAAAAGGACTTTATAAAAAAGCTAAAAAAATATGATCAAAAATTTTTCCCAAACTCGGGGCCCCAAAAGGCAGGTAAGGGGCCATCCCAGCAGATCCCAGGCCCGGGGTGCTTCTACCCTGCTCCCCAAGATCCACAAAGGGAAAGGGAACCCTGGGAGGCTATCATTTCTGGGATTGGGACCTTCCCGACAGAGAATATTCCCCAAAGGGTTTGGGGGGAAACCCCCTAAAAACCCCCGGTCATAGATCCCTAGTTACATCCAGGACACCACGGAACTTCTTTTAACCCAAAAACAATCCCTCGGGCCCCTTCCCCGAAGGGACCAAATTTGGGAACCATTGGGTTTTAGAATCCCTTTTATACAAACAAAACCCCACGAGGGAGTTTTTTCAAACATGTCCCGGGCACCAAACCCGAAAACTAAACCTCCCCAAAAAAAAACCGTCACAAAAGCTCATACAGTTTTAACTCAGCCACAACTATTTTAAATTTGGGGAGGAAACCCAAACTAAAAGCAATGGGAACTTCAAAGGGGTCCAGAAGTGCGCCCCAGTAAGCAAAAAACCCCTTTATGGCTGAACTGGAAAGGGTCCCTAAACTATCCACATGCACCAAACCCAAAACCCCTGATGTCCTCTGTTTTTCATCGATGAAATCATGTCCCCTCTGGACTGGGGGGGCGAGGGGGCCCTAATTTAATTCCAAATTTACTTTTAAAAACTTTCCCCCCCACCATCAACCTCAAGCTTTCCCCATTCAGAGAGGAAAAACCACTTTCTGGATACTAAAAATACACATCCCAAAAAAACCCGGGACTCACAACAGTGGACCACAAAAACCCCCAGACAGAACGGCCCAAAACCCCAAAAATTTTCAGCTTCCACCCCAATCACACAAAAAAAATCCTTAAAAACCAGGTTTTTACGGTACAATCGTATTTTTCTCCAACAAGACAGACCTGGGCAAACACCCCCTGGGTTTAGGGCAAAAATTTTTCCAAATTTGGAAAACAGGGCCCAAAAAAGACGGACAAACCCAAAACAGCAAAACAGCCGCCTTAACAAAAACGGTCCTTTCCCCAAATACAAAGATACCCAAAGGAAAACATGCCCCCTAGTTTTAACCTCCCAAACCCCCAGCTTTAAATCCTACAAAAAATTTGCCAAGGAAAATTCAAACCCGGCTACATAGAGACAATAGACTTTAAAAAAATAAATTTCCCCGTCCCCCTCTCCTTTCCCTTTTGGCAAACCCCCAAAACCCTTTGGGGTTTTTATTGGGCCGGGCGCCGAAGGCCCCAACTGAAAAAAGGCACCTCACCCCCGCCTGCAGAACCGGGGCAAAAACCTGCAGGCACATCCACACCCTGACAGTAAACCGTCCCACAACCCAAAACCGCAGGTACACAGAATTAAGGGGGCATTTTCCTGCAGGTCAAGCAAAGTGGGTATCTGATTTTTTTTGCAATGGGCCCATCACAGGCCTTTTTTGTGGGGGAAAAAAGGGCAGAGACTCAACCACGCATGGGGGGAAATCACATAATTTTTACTATTATTTAAAAGCAGAACATCTTCCAATGGGACAACACTTCCCAAATGACCATTTTTATTGAAGATTTGAAGATTAAGGGTTTTAAAGGGGCACATTAAGACGCAAAAGGGGAGAAAAGGAGTGGGGGAAATTTTAAAAAAATTCAAAAATTTCAGACTCTTAAAATGGCTAAATATTCAAGCTAGTTTTTTGTCAAACTAAAGTGTGAACTGTGATGGGCCCCAAATCACGGCCTGATGGCCTGCTAGGGTAAAAACGAAAATACTTTAACCCCCTCTGGGCAACCCCCACAAGTTTCCAGATAGTTGATTGCTTTACCTGGGTTTTAAAAAACTTTCTGCTTTTTTTGCATTTTGGGTTTTTGTTAAAAAATTCGAAGTTTTTTTGAAGTCCAGGCTTTTGTGTATAAAAAAATCCGTAAATTTTTTAAAATTTCCTTTTATAACAACCTTTTTTTAAGAAGGGGCTAAATTTTTCTCAAAGCTCACCATCAAATATACTCAGTTAGCCCAAAAAAGGTTTTCGCCTGATTTTTTTCACTCTTGTAGTAGTATAGGTTAATCATTAAAAAGTTTTTTTAAACCAATTTGGGAAAAAATGCCTTTGGCAACTGGGAAAAAAAAAACATATAGGGGGAATTTTTTAAAAAACTGCTAAAATCTAAAAACTTTCCCTTTTTTTACCCATACAAACCCTAGCTCCCCCTTTTATTTTATAAGTGCTCTGAAAAAATGAAAGGGGGGCTCTGGGTTTTTTGCCCAAAGGTTTAAAAAAAAAGTCTTTTGACCTAACGTTTTCATACATTTTGGCCCAAACTTTTTTTTTACCCCCCCTTTTTTAGCAACCACCTTCCTGTTCTGGTGAACAAACCAAACCGCACACACTCACTAAATAGGGCAAGTATAATTTAATTAAAACTACATTTGCCCCTGGCGCAGCACTGCTGGAGTATTCATTGGAAAAAATATTTACAAAATTGCGACGTATACCACGAATGGAGGCCGGAAACGTTATGTGAAAGGGGCCATATCATAAGAAAAAATGTAAACTTAAATGCATTTTTGTTAATCTGATTAAGAACCATATGTACTTCAAAAGTAAAGTGTCATAGATTGAAGCTTGTAATGTTACCTAATAGTGCAACCTAGTGGTCAGCATGTGTATATAGCATGACTTTTGGATAAGGGATGAACCCCCGCTCTAACTAATACCCCATTCAAACACAAGAATAAATGCACAAACACATTCACTTTTTGGTGTCAAATGGCCACAGCTTTATTCAAACCATTTAAGTACAAAAAAACATGGAAGGAGTCAGGTGGAGTGCTAGACAATTGTGTGATATTCCCAGCTGCCTGACATTCAGTACCCGGCCAGACAGCAATAAAGGGTGGCACGCTCTGGCTTGCCATTCTAGCAGAGCCAGTACACTTTAGGGGCACCAATGACCCTACTGAAGATCCTCCCTCCTGATTAACCACCGTGCCCGCGCCTGGATGCCATTACCATTATACCATCCCTAAGGCTGGCCACTTCCAAAACTCAACCTTTCCACACCATGAGGTTTAACATCCTCTATTAGTTAAAATTAGTCCACCATAACTTGACCTGCAACTTCCACCGGGACTCCTGCACCGCAACATAAAAGCTGTGCCCAGGTTATAATCCCAAGATTCAAAATTTTCCATTTTCTCTTTTCTTTCTTTTTTTTTTTTTTTCTTTCTTTATTTATTATTATTATTTTTTTTTTTTTGACCAAGTAGCAAATCCCAAACTCACTAGGAGTCATCCTACAGCACTCAGGAGAGGAAAACCCCGCTGTGGAGGAAACCTCTGGGGAACCATGGCTGAAGGATCGCCCTTCCCTTGGGCTTAAAAGGATAATGCCAACACAAGTACTCATCAGTTCATAATAACTGTTTTGTTTTTTTTAAACCAGGTATACAATAAAGTCAATATAAACAATACAATAATACATTTTTCATTGCACAGATCTTAGCTAAACACAAGCTTCAGAGATTTATTTAAATTTGGGGGGGGTGGGAGGAACATCTTTCCTTGCTTCTTGATCAGAAGAAAGAGGAAGCAGGAAGTGAAGACCCAGAAGTTATATCTATAGCTAAACACCACCCACATCACAGTAAACAATCACAACCAGCCACACATCCCTCTAATATCACAACCCCCCCTGCTCATAAACTATAAACTACAAGGCAGGAGCTTAAACACAATAACAGGGATTTCAAGCTGCCCTCTCAAAACCCTATCCCCTCTGCTCAAAGCAAACTTACAATAAATATACTAGGGCAAACACTTAAAAACCATCAGCTTAAATACCTACAGCCAAAAACTCCCAGACTATACGGGAGCTCTAGGTTCCCCCTTACCAAAGTCCTGGTCCCCCTTCACTTAGGGCTTCGGGGGGTTCTTGACTTTTGGATATGGGATGAACCCCCGCTCTAACAAATACCCCATTCAAACACAAGAATAAAGCACAAACACATTCACTTTTTTGGTTTTTAAAAATGGCCACAGCTTTATTAAAACCATTTAAGTACAACAAACATGGAAGGAGCCCAGGTGGAGTGCTAGACAATTGTGTGATATTCCCAGCTGTCTGACAAGCAGTACCCGGCCCAGACAGCAATAAAGGGGCGGCACGTTTTGGCTTGCCATTCAGAGAGCCATTTACACTTTAGGGTCACCAATAAACCCACTGAAGATCCTCACTCCTGATTAAACACCCGTGCCCTCGCCCCTGGATGCCATTACCATTATACCACCCTTTAAAGGCTGGCCACTTCCAAGCTCAGCCTCTTCACCCCCATGAGATTTAACATCCTCTATTTTTTTTAAAATTAGTCCAAAATAAATTGCCCTGAAACTTCCACCTGACTCCTGCACCGCCACAGGAGAGGCCTTTGACACCTTAAAAGGGCTTCGACCCCCACCAAAACTGCCCAAATTTTCCCAAAAACTCACAAAATGACCACTAGCAATTTAATCTGCCTGGAAAGCTACCTACAAAAGTCACCTTCCATCCCAAACCCCGACAAATCCATGAACCAGTGAAGAGTAAAAAAAGATGTATAACCCCACTATACTAATCGGGGCTGCTGATCCAATAGTTCAAAGATCGAATAGCTCAAGTGAGACAACTGTGGCTTTAACCCAATTAGGGGAGCCGTAACAGGACCTCACCACAGAGAATCATAACTTGGGGCGCATGTATGAGAATCACAAATGTTATCTCACAATGACTGGGCATCAAGCTATCAAGTGATATTTCCCTACTAAGTTAAAAACTCTAAACCACACCTGACTCAGTCAGTATTAGTTACACTGTTTATCATCAATGCCCCCAGGATCTTTCCCACCCAATAGAAAAGGGGGTTATTTCTGACTCCAGAAAACATACTTTCCCCAAAGCTAAGCCAAAGCCCAAATTTATGTGCCCCCAGCAGCCACACTATGCATCATAAGCCATGAAACAATTTCCCCCAAAGAAGACAATTATTTCAGCCTCAAGCAACACTGTAAATATACAACTGGGTAATATCACCGTTAGCAACCAGTATTAAACAGCCATGGCAAATAGCGCCCTAAAATTTAAACAAACCCCACGTCTGTCAGCTTATAGAAAGAAACCAATAGAAATTTCCACAACATTGTCCTCAAACTTTCCCTTTAAGGCCTTGCCCATTCACTTTAGTAACTTCATAACCTTCAACCCTAGCCACACAGATTGAACTCAAGGGCCCTCCAATTCCTCTCCGCCCCGGCCGTTATCCCCAAAACCAAAGGACCCCATTGAGAGGGCCAACACGTTGTTTGGGGGCAATCCCCCAAATAAACAGCGTGTCCCACGTGGTAAACATTTGTTTGCTGTTACTCTTGACGTCCATAATCGCGGGGAATGACATGGTGCAGTCAGGGTGCCATTCTGTGCCGGAAATTAAATTGCCATTGCTAGCTGCAGGCCGGGCCACCATTTGATGCTACCCGTTCTTCTGTTTGGGCTTACAGAGCTGTATAGCCAATACAAGAAAACTATATGTTAGCTGACAGCCTTGTCCTAGTGAAAACCTGAGAGCAGCATGAGCATACCCCAAATAATAGACAACCTCTTCATCAAAATTACATGTCGCCAAAATGGGTCTTGAAGCTTCTCATCACTTTAAGTCATTGTTCCCAGCGCCAGACTAATTTACAGATGTAATAAAAAAAATAAAAAAAAATTAATACAAGTATGAGACATTCGAGGTATATATGGGGCGAGTTGTATCATCATAAGCTTTAACAGAAACAGAGGGAGGGTTAGAGAGACATAACTGCGAAGTTCATTTCTCCCCATCACAGGACCCTATCCCCAAGATAAACAACTCCCCATCAGGAAGCCATTTCCAAGATGATTCGTTGTCATCGGCTAAAATGTGAGCAACCCCCAAGGGAAACAATAATTGACTTTACATATTTTAACCAAATCCCAATTTAAAGCATATGAAGATGTTAAAACCCAACGCCCTTAGCAAATATCTATATAAAACTGTGCCATATCCAAAATAATAATTAGTAACTGCCGATAAGTAGTAGAACAGAGCCCCGTGACTATCTTCGATGACTCCAACTAGAATAAGGTAAATTAAATAAGAGCCATGTAAATCCTCCTCTTTTTTGTCACCCTAAAAGGGAAGGAGGTCCTTGAAGATAAAAAATCTGGCGACATATATCAGTACTCTGAACCAGTTACCCCCAGCTGGCTCCGAGGCACCATAACCCCAATCATGGCCATAAGCGGGCCTGGCGACCAAAAACCCCCAAGGGTTGGAAAAACAAACCCTTACCCCCAGCCGAACTCCACTGGCTCGGAGGCCCAAAAAAACCAGCCTTGCTGGCTCAACCATTTTTTGCTCTCCTGGGGTAACACCCTGGAAGAGCCCACCTTCCCATATCTCTTCCAAAACAATTAATCCCTGAGGGAATCATACCCATATGACTCCTCACCCCAATTTACTTATTTGTATGAATATATATATATATATTTTATATTATTTTTTTTATTTTTATTTTTTTTAAAACACTGAAAACCCCTTTCCAGCTCTTGTAGCCTAACCATCGTCGCCAGACCAAAACCGAATGTGGGGGGTCCATCCCCATGAGGAAACCCCAAATTTAAGCCCCCCACTCCAAGGACCTCCTAAGAAACCCTAGTACAAAAGGATTAGTATTCAAAACGAGAAGGGGGTCTTTGAAGCTAAAACCCATCTGGCGATTTATATCAATGCTCTGAATACCTTACCCCTAGACGATTCCACCACTGGCTCAGAGGCAACCAGAAACCAACCATTTTTGGCAATGTTAAACCCGCCGCTTGCCGGGACACCACCAGCACGAGCCTCCCCATAATCACCAAACCACACCAAAAAACTACTGGGGGGAGGAGGACCATCCCTCTGATGAAACCCCAAAAAAACCCCGAAGTTAAACACTCTAAAATCAACTCCAAAGACCCCGCCAAATGCCTGATCACAGCAGGGTTAGTATGCAAACTGAAGGGGAAGGAGGTCCTTGAAGCTATAGAGATCTGGCGCCTTATATCAATGCTCTGAACACATTACCACTAGCCGCTTTCACCACTGGCTCAGAGGAACCATAAGCCACAATTGCCAGTATGCAGGAGCCATGCTGCCCTTTTCCGCTGTCCCGGTGCTCGTCCGCTGTAACTTCTGGGGTCTCTCTTGTGCTGCAGGGCCAGCCCCGTGCCGGGGCCCCCTGAAGGGTGTCCCGGGCCCCCCCTTGGGACCCTCGCCGTTCCAAGCCCCACGGACTCCACCGATGCGCTATCTGCATGTTTGGTGGCTCCTGACCGGCAAATTTAACCACAGGCTCGCCGGGACTGCACCCTGCATGAGCCTCACCATAGACGCCAGACCAAACCATGGGGACCACCACCGTGATTTAGACCCCAAAAATTTTTATCCACCAAATTCAAGGACCCCCCTATTTTAGCCATCTTCAGCAGGGTTAATATAAACAGACAAAAGAGACTATTAGAGTCAGCATGCCCCATGAAATATTATCCCCAGAGGTAAAAGCAAGATCAGGTACAGATCAGGACTCCATGTAAAAGGGAAAGGGGGAGTGATCCATGTACATAGCAGCGGTCTCAATACAGCCCTGAGGTAAAATTATATATCGATAATTAAACCATAATACCCAAGCAGGGAAAGTAAAGCCCTGTAATAACAGCAGGGTCAGTCACCAGTCCTATTTATGAGTTCATCTGCTGTGATATCATTAATCACAATACTAAGCAGGGGAATAATGCCCTGTACATAGCAGGGTCAGCATACATTCCTGTGATAGCCCAGACTCAGTATACAGCAACTATACAGTTCCCCAGCTCTATCTAAAGAGGAAGGAACTAAGACCCTGCACCCAGCAATAGTTAATTCCAGCACAGGGTCAGCATCACAGCACTGACAGGATTTTTACTGTACAGTCACTGCAGCCCCTCACTGAAAACCTCCTTTCCCCTCAGGCCCCCCTTCTCTCACCAGCTTTTAACAGCACATATGATCTCACAGCTCCCTCATAGAGAGCTCAGAAAAACTGAATGCCCAGATATATGCTTACAGACAGCAGGCCACAGCCCAGCCTGCAGCATGAGGGGGAGGGAGCAGATACATCCCTCATGTGCTACATGAATTCCTCTGTAATAATCCCATATACAATACAGCAGCTTATACTATTCTACTGTATCTGGCATAAGGTGAGTGAAACCCCCTCCTGTGTGATGTGAGGGGGTCACTGTGCATTGTACTTCCCTGAGGCTGCAGACACATCTTTCCTTGCTTCTTGATCAGAAGAAAGAGGAAGCAGGAAGTGAAGACCAGAAGTTATATCTATAGCTAAACCCCACCCACCTCACAGTAAACTCTTCCCATCCAGCCACTCATCCCTCTCATATCACAACCCCCCCTGCTCATAACTATAAACTACACAGGCAGGAGCTTAAACACAATGCATGAATTACAAGCTGCCCTCTCAAAACCTATCCCCTCTGCTCAAAGCTACTTACAATAAATATACTATGCAAACACTTAAACTATCAGCTTAAATACCTACAGCCAAAAACTCCCAGACTATACGGGAGCTCTAGGTTCCCCCTTACCAAAGTCATGGTCCCCCTTCACTTAGGGCTTCGGGGGGTTCTACATGAATGTTTCCGTGTTGAAGGTACCCGATATTAAACTGACATGGTCCGTGTACAAGAGACGAGGACTGTCAGAAGGTCCGGTTCTAATGCAGTACATACAACATGGCCAACAAATACAAATTTACGAAATATAGGTGTATTATGATCAGCAGCCATACATGACAATGGCAAACTTAGCGCATTAAAGGAGAATCACACCACGCTCTCTTCTCAGAATAGTTTAACATTAATTTATCCTGAGTATATTCATGTATGGTGGGTGCAGAAGCACACCATCCAGGAGTTAAAGGGGATTAAAAACAAACTTTATTTCATCAGGAAGGGCAGAGGGCATGATATTGAAAAAAAATAAAAGACACCTTTCCAACTGGCTCCATTCCAGTCCTGTATACTGCTCCCAGCCAGTGATGCCAGCGTCACTGTTCACGTAACCCTGAAGATTTTCACAGGTGTCTCTGAACAGCCTGTGATTGGCTGAGGATCACATGTTGATGACTGTGATGTTATCGGCATGCACCCTGGGACTGGAGCTCTTTAAAGGGGTTGTGTCGCTACAAGGATTGCTTTTTATGTTAAAGATCTTGCAAAAACAAGTCACTTTGCAATTTATGTCCATTACCAGTGTCCTACCTATTCCTAGATATCCCCTCTTGTATGGGCTGCATCAGCTCCTCAGGTCGCTATAGCTACAGACCTATTTGATCTATCTTCTACTGCAGCCTAGTAGAAGCCAGTAAACACGCCCCTGAATTCAAAATGAAACCAAGAAAACAGGACTGAGGTAAGATGAATCAATGTAGTGAGACAACCCCTTTAAGGTAATGACAATCACTTTAAATACCTTTTCCAACTGGATGAGGGCAGCAAATATACTGTGTGCTACTCACATTTTAAAGGGAAACTGCCATCAAAAAGGCGTATTTTTGTTAAAACTTTAGCATTTTTAGCAATATTTTTTATTATTTAGCCCTATGTAATTCAATATTACATATATATTGTCATTCTCTAGCTTTGAGAGAAAACTTTTGTATGCCAGGGCAGCCTAATCTCACTTTGGCTGCCACTCATCTTTACGTTTTAGCTGCTACTTATTTTTACATAAGCTAATAACAAATAGTTGGCAATGCCATAACAATTATTCTTTTCTTCGCTCTGCAGGGTAGATAAGGTTATACTAAACCACAAGCAATACATGAAAGGAAGATAGGGTAATCCTCTTCTGCATTGGGGAGTAGATTCTTCACTCTTATCTGGTAATATTAACACCTCTCAGACCAGAGCTGATCAGAAAGTAGGATCCTCTTACTGCCAATCAATGTCTAAACCACTGGCAACAAAAGTGAGCACACCCCTAAGTGAAAATGGACAAATTGTGCCCAAAGTGTCAATATTTTGTGTGGCCACCATTATTTTCCAGCACTGACTTAACTCTCCTGGGCATGGAATTCACTAGAACGTAACAGGTTGCAACCACTGGAATCCTCTTCCACTCCTCTATGACAACATCACGGAGCTGGAGGATGTTAGAGACCTTGCACTTCTCCACCTTCCATTTGAGCATGCCCCACAGCTGCTCAATAGGGTTTAGGTCTGGAGACATTGCTTGGCCAGTCCAGCACCTTTCCCCTCATTTTCTTTAGAAAGGCAGTGGTCATCTTGATAGTGTGTTTGGGGTCATTATCATGTTGGAGTACTGCCTGCGACCCAGTTTCTGAAGGAGTGAGTATCATGCTCTGCTTCAGTATGTAACAGTACATGTTGGCATTCGTGGTTCCCTCAATGAACTGTAGCTCCCTACAGCTGGCAGCACTCACGCAGCCCCACCCCAGAACACTCCCACAACTATGCTTGACTGTAGGAAAGACATACTTGTCTTTGTAATCCTCAACTGGTTGCCGTCACATATACGCTTGACACCATCTGAACCAAATAAGTTTATCTTGGTCAGACCACAGGAAATGGTTCCAGTAATCCATGTCCTTAGTCTGCTTGTCTTCAAACTGTTTACAAGCTTTCTTCTCCATCATCTTTATTGGAGGGACAACAGCCATGCAGACTAATTTGATGCAGTGTGCGGTATATGATCTAAGCACTGACAGGCTTGACCCACCACTTTAATCTCTGCAGCAATACTGGCAGAACTCAAACATCTGTTTTGAAAAGACAGTCTCTGGATATGACGCTCAGCATGTGCACTCAACTTCTTTGGTCGACCATGGTGAGACCTGTTCTGAGTGGAACCGGTTTTGTTAAATCACTGTATGGTCTTGGCCACCGTGCTGCAGCTCAATTTTAGGGTGTTGCTATCTTCTTATAGCCTAGTCCATCTTTATGTAGAGCAGCAAATCTTTTTTTCAGATCTTTAGACAGTTTTTTGCCATGAGATGACATGTTTAACTTCCACTAACCAGTAAGAGAGTGTGAGAGTAATACCAAATTTAACACACCTGTTCCCTATTCACACCTGAGACCTTGTAATACTAACGAGGCATGACAAATTGGGCATTTCATTTTTCTTGCCAGTGGTTTAGACTTTTAATGATGTGTGATGAGTTATTTTGAGGGTACACCAAATTTTCACAGTTATACAAGCTATACACTGACTACTTTATATTGTATCCATGTGTCACATCTTTAGTGTTGTCCCATGAAAAGATATAATACAATATTTAGACAAATGTAAGGGATGTATTTGTAAGAAGTGGGCGAGGACAAGCAACCCAATCAGATCCTTTTTTATTGGGGGGGAGAGACGATTTGGGATCTGAAACCCGGCTACAAATAAAGACAAAAGACACAAACTTGCTGACCGGAGAACTGTGTTTTAATTCTTTTCTTCCAGCAACGACCTTGCAAACTCCGTCGCTAAAATAGAGATTCACACACCCAAGGAACCATGCACTCGCCCAGCAGTCCCCGAGGGGTTTCCCTCCTTGCCAAAACCTCACTGCTCAAACCTGACTGTACTCAGTGGCTTTCCACTCAGCTCGGGGGGCTCCCATGTCCGTCTTGCTGTAGTTGAGGCTTTTTCCCCCTTTTCCCCAAGCGTTCGCCCCGGCCCCCTCCGGCTTGTTAGCGAAAAACGGGGTAACTTTGTACAAGTCCTTAAAAACCTAGGTTGCTTTTTTGCCCTTCCACTAAATCTGCCCCCTTCATCTCCAGCCGGAATGATGAAATCCTCTCGGCCCTCTCTCCTGGCAATCTCAGGCAGATCACTCAAAGGCTATGTCTACACTGCACCCCAAGAAAAAACGGCCCTTAAAGGGGCCCCCGTTCTTTTTCTATGCAGGACCGGGGCTTTGTCACGCTTGTGAAAAAAAGCCCGGGCCGCTTTCTCGTTTTTCCCGACGCCCCCCCATACAAAGATTGTATGGGAAACGTAAAGGGGAAACGAGAAGCCCCGGGGTTTATCAACAGTTGTATAATACGCTTGCCGAAAGACGGGCAAAAAGGAAAAGACGAGCTGTGTAGACAGCAAAATCGTCCCTTTTCTATTGCCGTTATGGCCCACTGACGATCGAATCTCTGGCGCTTTTTAAAAAACGAAAAAAAGGCCGAAGTACCCTCGTAAACATGTGCAGTGTGGACTAGCCAAAACACTTTTTTCCCTGGGAACTTTTTAATCCCCCCTGCTGAAGCTAACCCCCTTTTGCTTCAAGAGATAGCTCTCTATTGGTGAGGGTTATGACGCTGCTGTTGTAGGCAATATAAAAATGGGGGGAAAATCTTAAAAGGAAAAACCCTTTGGCCCTTTACTTAAAATTCCTATTATTAATATACCCCAAGCACCCCAAATACACACACTCTTTCCAAAATAAAGAGAATAAAGCTTTTACACATCTCACATTTTCATTTGCGAGAAAACTGTATATTTGTCCTTTTTCCTTCAAAAAAAGATGGACATCACTTTATTTTCCACCCTTCAGGAAAGAAAAATCAAAATTTGGGCTCAGGAAAATTCAGTAAATATATTGTTACAAGAAAAATAAATTATAAAAATAAAAAAAAAAACCCGATTTAAAATTATTGTTTTATAACTTTTCAGTCCCTGTTTGTTAAAAAAATTTAGGGGAAGCAGGAAAAGGGTTTAAAGGGTTTTTGCCCAATGGAAAAAAGGAATCAGTTTTTTTTTTTGGGGTTTCCCCCAAAAGAGCCCCGGGTTTTAAAAGTGTAGATTTCCATGAAAGGACTTGACAGTGCACACGGGGCCTTTGGGCAAAATTGCACTCAGGGGCGGGTAAAATTTTCCCCCCCCCCTCCCCACAATAAATAATGCGCCAAAATTTGAAACACAGTGCCATCACCCATTCAACCAAATCTAAAATATACAAACAACTTTAACCCACAATTTGCAAATGTATAAAACTACTAAATAATAGTCATACAGTTCCAAATAACCAACGCTACACCAACCAGGAATCCCAAGGCTAATAGTACCAATGGTCCTATTAAGACCAAAATATCACCAGCACATAGTGACCGAATCTGCGACACCGTGACCAATACACTAATATACTGTAACCCCATGCCCCCACACTCACCAGCACATAGGACCAAAAATAAAAAAACTGACCATTACGAATGCAACCATTATACTACAAAAATATTACGGCATACAGAGACCATACAGTGTTGGTTTACCAGCTGTCACAGGCTCTGCAGACATATGATTACAGTAAAGTTTATCTAGTGCTCACAGGTGACGTCTCTGAAGAGCGTTCTCTTTCTCTTTTTCTTCTATCTCTCCCACTCCGCCAGACACCCTTTTCCCCGGCTTCGACTCTTCAATGTAGAATATACAAAACAAACATCTTAGACTCCTCACTTTATCAGCACTAGTTGCCCCCTGTAGCCAGTAGATGCCCCCCTGTAGCCAGTAGATCCCCCCCTGTAGCTAGTAGATACCCGGGTAGCCAGTAGATGCCCTATCCACGGGTCAGTTGCCTAATTATAAAATAAAAAAAATTACTCACTTGACCACCAACAGGTCCCCGCGTCCAGGTCCGGGAGCTGCAGAGCAGTGTAAGCGGCATGATGTCATTACGCCGCTTATGTTGTCACGCAGCTCCCAGGGATCTACTCGGCCGGCGGAGCTGCCGACCGAGGAGACCCAGAATCGCAGGGGGCGCGGTGAAAGCCGTGCGCCCCCTGCGACGCTGATACCAAGGGGGGGGAGGCTGGAACGGGGAACATCAAATCCTCCTCCTCCCTGTACCAACAGCTGCACAGCGAGTGTGCAGCTGCTGAGTGACTCTGCGCGGCTATTATAAAACCAGGGGCTAATCTCCGGGCGGGCGAGGCGGGCGGCGCCCCCCTCGGGTGAGTGGAGCCTCGGCGCCCCTAAGAAAGGCTCTGGCGCACAGTAAACTGTTCATCAGATGCTACATATTTTATTGTACCATAAAATGTTCATACCCTGTGAACATGAGAACCCTAACAACCCCTAGAAGATGTCATCACTACAGCAGTAATGTTATGGAGTCTTAAAAGGGAAACAAAAAGCCTCCACTTTAGAGCATGACACAGCCCTGCTACTAGTTGCAGCTGCTTTAATTGCCTGTCACAGTGGGTCCCAACAATAAATCAAGCGCCAACACCTTCAATTATGTCAAACAACTATGCTCCAACCTGTGATATCACCACCCGTTTTGTGGCTTTAGAGAAGACATGTGAACCGGTTTCAATCCTATTGCATGCAGACAGGGGAGAATCTCTCCTTGGGGAGAGCATCATAGGTGTGTGGGGATTTTAAATGGTCTTTTTGCACCCCAAGGGCATCTGCATATCACAAGGCATTGTGGGAAGAGAACTGAAAGCTCACGTGCCCTCTATTGGATGTTACAAATCCTCAATTCACTTTTGACTCACTGAGAGTTCGAGAGTGAAAGAAATTCAAGCCAAGACAGTTTTGCTCAGCTGCAGACAGCTGTTTCAGGGTTTTTAGCCCCTCTTCAGTGCAGAGCAGAGCTTACTGGCTGAGTGGCTCAGAAAGGGGAGAAATTCTCCTTGGAAAGAGCACCATATAGGTGTGTGGGGATTTGAAATAGCCTTTGCATGCAGTGATATGCTACATGCCTTTTGAATGGTGCAGAACTCTTTACAGATCAACAAACTGTTTATATTCTTGACAATGGGACCACCACAATGAGCAGACCTTCACCTGGATATATGCCAAAGGTTTCAACAAAGATGGCCTTCACTAAAATGATTCCCTGATATTGCCTGTACTGCTGTGCGTCTTTAGACAAACGTTCCCCGCCATATGCCAGATGCGGGGGTTTCCCAATCATTTATTATGAGTGCTGCTCTGTGCCTATGATGGTCCTCATGATCAAAAAGCCAATATCTTTTGCAGATGTCCAAATACCCAAAGGTCCAAATTGTAGATCACACAATACTCTGTGTGCACACCAATGCATGGTCCCAAACCACAAAATAGCTTGCACATTTCCAGTCCACATCCTTTTCTGAAAGCAGTACTGTTCCTTTAAAGGAACTTCTATGTTTAATGAGGTTTTCCCATCTTGTAACATGCTCTCTGAAGCCAGCTTGAGGTCACTGTGAACAGAGAGATGGCCGCACTTGCACAACTATTCCCCCATTCATTTATACGGGAGTATAGCTATACTGGCTCAGCTATACTCAGAGCTCGCATAAAAAAAATTATAGGGGAGAACTGCGCAAGCGTGGCCATCTCTCCCCTCACTGAGGTAGGCTCATAGTGAGCTACTAGAAGGCCTAAGTACATAGTACAAGATGGGAACAACTTCTAACAGCAGTTTCATGTGTGTAATGCTTGATGGTTACAGAATAAACCCAATACTAGTCTACTACTCTGTTGCACAGGAGGAGGCTCATTACTATTAATATGCCTATACGACTTCAATAGCTAACAGCCAAACAGAAGCTATACCTTCTGATCCCCACATACATACCCACACACAGCTCGTGGGGGCCTTTAAAATTTGGCTTGTTAGGAGGAGAGATAACTCTCTGATACTTGCACTGTTTTAAAAATTACATATTTGCCAGGTCAGACTTTGAAGAGTTAGGCTCACTTTAGGCATCCAGACAGCTAATCTCTCACTACTTTGTTAGAAGAGCTTACATAGTTCCCCTTTAACCTCTTAAGGACCACAAGATGTCTTTTGGGCAAAAATGGGCTGGCATCTGTGTACTGTGCTGGATGAAGCAAGGGCTCATGGGTCTGATGACAGCAAGGACCCTGCTCTAATGGCAAAGAATGGCTATACCTAAAATCTGACCCGTTTAACCCTTTAGATGCCACAGTGAATAGTGACTATTACATCTAAGTGGCTTGAGAAAGAGGTGGTTCCCTTTCTTGCCCTATTGGGAACCTTTACAATGTGTTCCCAAGTAGCTGATGGTTTTACATGGAAGCCAGAAAACTTATGAAGGCTTCCAGGTCTGAATTCTGTATTTGCTTTTAGGCCCTGACAGACGTAGGGCACAATAGGATGCCTGACAGTGTTACATCGACAGGTATAATATAATGCACTACATAAGTAAGGCAGTGTATTATATGAGCAATCAAATGATTGTTTAAGTTTAAAAGGGTCCCACTTTATAGGACTAAAAAAAAAAATTATTTTTTTTTTTTCCCCTAATTAAATAAAAAAGTTTTTTGGGAAAATTATAGAAAATTTTTTTGACAACCCACAAATTTTAACGGTCAAATGAAAAAGCTAGAAACCCAAAAGAGAAAAACTTAAAAGTACAGGTCTAAAAAGTACGAATACATAAAAATGTATTGTTTTTTCAAAGGCCAAAGGGCCCAACAAAGGGGGTTTTTGGGCCCCCCTAGGGTGTCGGGGGGCCCCCCTCATCCGACCCAGGTCGTTGGGGCCCCCCCAAAAAAGGGGTCTAGGAAAAGTGTTTCATTAAACCCTTTAAAGCAAAATGAAAAAAAAAATCAGGCCCCATGGGGGAGCCAAGCCAAGCAGACCCAAAACATTTTTAAGCCCCCGTTTATTAAATCCCGTGTTTCCCCCCGTTAGTAAGGGACCCCCCGATAGAAAGGGCCCTTTACCCGGTTTCTTTTTGGGAGGTCGCCAAAATTGTAAGTTGTACCCCAAAAAGTAAGACGTAGCGCGGCCTGATGACGTCACGCCTTGCCGGGGGATAAAGCGCCGGGAGGCCGGAGAGCGGGGGGAGGCGGCGCGGGGGGACGGAGCAGCGAGGGGGGGCGGGCGGGAGACGGAGAGGGGGGGGAGCCAGGTAAGTGTTTTTCTCCCTCAGCCCGACCCTTACCTGCCTACAGGGCCCCTTACCTCCCTACAGCCGACCTTTAAAACCTCCCTGCGGGGTTTGGGGCCCTATACCGGGCCCTACAGTTGGCCCTTATCCTCCTAAGCTGGGCCTATACCTTTTCCTACAGCTCCTATCTCCTACGCTGGCCCTATTCCCTGGGCCAAACGCTGGCCTATCTTGTCTTACGCTGGGGCCCTTCCCTGTTCAGCGGCCCCTATACCTGCTACAGGACCCTATACCTCCCTACAGCCGACCATCCCTGTCTACAGTGGCCAAACCCTGTCTACGGCTTGCCCTATACCCTGCCCTATTAAGACATACCCAAAAGTAAGACATGCTGGATTTTTTGGGGAAAAAAAGAAGTAAGCGCTGTTTACTATCGGGGAAACACGGTAGCACATAAACCAACAAAAAAAAAAAAGGGGGAAGGGGAAATCAGAAAGGCCTTTAAAGGGCCCCAAAAATAAAAAGAAAAAAAGACAGTAACAAATCAGGGTCCTGGGTGGCACCTCCCCTTCTACAGACAGACCATTGGCCTGGCAGTCGTCTCTACTTCCCATCTCCATCCCAGTCCCAGTGAGTCTTCATCACAAAAATTATATTTTTTTTTAATTTAAAAAAAACTGAAAAATTAAAAAAAAAAAAATTAAATTCCCTTTTTTTTCCCCAACAAAATTTCTATCTATAGAAAATAAAAAAATAAACAAACCTTTTCAAAATTTGGTTGCTACAACATAATCCCCAAACTACAAAATTACAACTATTTATTCTTCCCCACGGTAAACTTAAAAAAAAACATTAAAAAGCTAAAAATAAAAATTGTGCTAGTTTTCTTTAAAGAAAGCATAATGGAAAGTGGGTTTGCATTTTTATTGAGGGCGGGGCCATTAAAGAGCTTTGAAGGGAGGGGGGAGAGCAAAAAGGAACAAATCCTTTTTCGCTTATAGAATCCGGGGTTGAAATTTAAATTATCTGATAAACAGCAGTTCCCCCTGTTCAGCCCTCCCCCCTCCCACTGCAGCGTTTGTGAACCCGCTTGCTTGGTCTTTCTTCTCTCCCTAAGCAGAAAAAAAGGGGAAACACCTTTAAAGGCTTGTGCAAAATACGTTCTCCCTGTGGTTTAGCCAAACAACATTTTTTGCCCAACTAAGAGACGGAATATCAGCCTCTGGAGGGTGGGAGGGGGAGCGAGAATATGGAGAGGCACTTTTTTTTTTTAAACACAAAACACAACCCCCTTTTTAAAGGGCTAAAGGGGGGGAGTATCAGCCTGTTGGGGAGAAATACTTCTTGGCCCAAAACCCCCTTTAAAACCCCAAAAAATGGACCAATAAGAACTAAGGGAAAAAGATGTCGGGGGGCATCATTAAAATTGGCGTCTTTTCATCCCAAAAAGGCGCAGCCCCCACACTGATATTTTGGGGTATTCAAATGTGCAGGTCATCCAAGACTCTGGTCAATACAGCCTCATTCTAAGCCCTTATTAGCGAGAGCACCATCTCTTTAAGGACAACTATTAACAAATAAACTTACAACAGCAATACTATAGAAGTACATTACTTTCCCCACGTACATGGAAGTTTGTCTCTACAGTAAAGTTTACTTCCTGCACAGTGGCATAGTTACAGGCTTCGCAGCAGTCGCAGTTGCCGCTGCCGTGGGCCTGGAGCGCCGATGGTCTCTTCAAGTGTATGTGCGTCCTATACCTGTTATTTTGTGACTCCGAGGATGAAATTTGTGTAGAAAAGGTATGCAAGGTGTCTGTTTTTATCTATGTGACGGAAGCTCTGAATGGAACCTCCAACACAAATGTTAACTAAGCCTTAGACTAAGAACATTCTTTATTTTCCAGCAATGGAGCTATGCAAGGGACAATCTTTTGTGAAGCAAGCAGTACTTTTAATTGGTATGACTTGGAGAAACAAACTACTTATTATTTCAATTTATTGGGGAAGCAAGGCTACTCAGAAAAATACAGTGCTGTTTTTTTGCGTTTTTTTTTCTCTTTAAATCAGCGTAAAAACCGTTGCATTTCTAGGGTCTATAAAGACGAATGCCGCTTAATAATATATGGTATATAGATTTAAAAAAAATATGCAAATTACAATAATTATGTTCTATGTATGATAATTCTAAATAATTATCATACAGTTATCAAAAAATACCACTATATAAAGCAGCAAATATTATCATTATGCCTTTTACTGACCAAACAGGTATACCAAGATCCATATTACCAAGAATAATAATTGTATAACAGTCTACAAGGACCAAATAATACCACCATACTGTTCCTGAATAAAAAAAAGCATAAAGCGTCCGAGTCACCGCGCAGTATGTTTACATACAGAACAGGCACTGAGACCTGCTCTATGTTTTACACTTACTGCGGGACTGTGACCGGCGCCGGACCTTCCATTCTCGCTGTGCGCGGGCCTTGATCTTTTAAAGGTGGGATTTCGTCACAATAGTAAGTGTTAAACAGAGAAGAGGTGTCAGTGCCTGTTTTGTATGTAAACTTACTGCGCTGTGACTTGGACGTCGGGCTGTCCCTCCTCACAGCGCAAATTCTATTTTTTATCAGTAGATGCAGCGGTCGTGCAGCCTGCGGCGTGCCAGCAGAGAGATCTCACAGTGCCACCTCTGGCATACGTGCCATAGGTTCGCCACCGCTGCCCTATACAGACTACTGCTAATTAAAAACACCTAGGCCAAATGGGGAGGAGTGCTGATCCAAGTGTGAAAAAGGATAGACGTATGTATTCAAACGTGGAAGGGAGAGGTGCTGCGGACCACTGGGTTGTGCCCCTTGCTGGTGTGGCTGTTGCTACCATGCAGTGCTATCCCTATTAGTATAGGGACCCACTTTAAAGAGGTCGCCGTGAAGTCTATACAGTGATCAAAAGTATACTTAGAACCACATGTTCATTTTTGTAAAGTTTTGCTGAGAAGCATTAGATCAACATATAAGGTGAGGATGTGTAGTCTATGCCTCTCCCTTCCGCGTATAAGTTTAAGAGAGACTTATACAGTGCCCAGCGCAGTTGGCAGAGAGGCAAAGTACAGTAGCTTTTGTTGGTTCTCTAGAATCAACGCGTCTTGTTGTCCCTAGGCACGCCAGTATATTTATAGTCTCAGCTATTGCTGCATTTGCAATAATAAAAATCACCTGTAGATGGCAGACTAATATCAGGAATTCCAAAGCCCATCAGTGTTTTAAAGTAGTAGTGATGTTCGGAATCTCTTAAAGTGTTTTGATTTAAACAGTTTTTTCCATTTGGAAAAGCCCCTACTGAGGCCAACTTGGAGATGGCCATGTGTGCGCAGTTCCCCCCATTCATTTCTATGGCAGTTTCAAATATAGCCAAGCGTGTTTGGCTATGTTTGAAACTCTCAAGGACATGAATGGAGTGGAGCTGCACAAGTGTGGCCATCTCCTGTTTCTGTGAGGCTGGCTTCTAGAAATCTACAAGCTGGCCTCAGAAGGGGCTTTGCTATGGGCAGTTCTACAGCAGTGATTGACATTTTAGCACTGCCATTCCTAGCTGAGCCTGTTAGAGGGACACTGGTAGTGAGGTTTTTAACACAGGCAGACTTGTTTATGAGATCGTTAAGGTTATTGTCAGTAAAAAGCTCCTCTGCTGATAAGAAACAGCAGAGAGTGACGTTACCATCCCGGCCAAGGCTGCTAGTGTGGAGAGAGGTGATCAGTAACTTAGGGAAGCTTATGTATGAAAGCTGGAGATAATAACTGCTTTAGTTTTTAAAGAAAAAAAAATTAGAACAGTAATGTATTTGGTAATAATCTTCATTTAACTTTGCAAGAAAAAAAATAATTAGCCATCATATCCATTTCCAATCTCTTTAGTTGCTGGGTATACTTGTGACTGCAACAGTAAATTCTCAGACACCAAATGCAGCAGAACAATGTAGGCACTAAAACCCTTACAAATATTGAACTAGTGGAACATTTAAAATGCATTACTGCTACACTTTACAAATATAAAAATAAAGGCGTTTAGTGCACAGTTTGATCAAGTTGCGTTTGCCTGCCTCCTGCAGTTATTTTGTAAAAATCTTTATTTACATTTGCCTACATATTTAAAGCTAATGATTGTGATGAGAATAACCCTTTAAAGGCCTGATCTGCTAAGACTCTATTCACACTCGGTTTTCAGTGCATGTTTCCATAGATCTCCATTATCCAACAAAGTTCATATAAGTCTCTGTTTGAGTGGTACATGTTGGTGGGGTAAACCGTGTGGCATACACATCTTTTCTAGCGCTGAATGGCATCCATCATAGTTGTATGTGTATGTCAGAGCTATAAGGCCATGTTCACACGGCTTAAAATGGGCCGTATTTCGGTCCTTTTTATCATATTGAAATACGCCCGAAGTGCGCCAAATTACGGGCCAAAACGGCCCATTCATTAGGTAATTCACAGTTCCAAAGAAACTAATGGATTACGTCTCTCTCCCTGCCCGCGAATCCGCCGGCGGGAATAATATTACTGTCACATTCTATCGGCGTATACTCGCCGCTAGCAGTGATAGTCAATGGTCAGGCGACGTGCCCGCCCCCTGCTTACTAACCCGCTCCCCGCCCATCCCCCGTCCACACGGCGTAATTGCGGGCGTAATTAACGTCCCGCAATTAACCGTGAGAACATGGGCCTAAGACTACTACTGACACATAGCTGTGTGAAAGGACTACTCCCATGCAAAACTGTGGTCTCTGTCAGTTTATGACACCTTAGGCTATGTCTACACAGCACTGGATTCTCGTCAGATTCAGTATTTAGAATCCCCCGAAAATCCGACTGTGCCCAGTGCTGTGTAGAACTCAATAGAAAATCCTCACTGTAATCTACACAGCACGGGTTTTCTACTGAAGTTGCCATCCATACAGCAGGAGACAGAACATGTTCTAACTTTCCACCAGATTTCTGTTGCCTCAATGTACATGGGAATCTGAAATCCGACTGTGGATTTTTACGCAAAAACGCACCAAAAAAGGCAAAGTTAAAATACTGTTGGATTTCCGACAGTAACTGTGTAGACATAGCCTTACAATGCTGCTTCAAAAGAAAGAAGCTCTTATGAACAGGTTTTCCTTTTTTACCCAATCGTGACATGTGAGAACAGGCAACGGGTACACATTTCAATAGGAAAGGTTTTAAGACCATCGTGCTACAATAGAATATGTGCTAAAAATTCTATTAAAATGATACACTTTAAATTGTCTAGCAATTAGAACCCAGCTCATTGCCTGCTTGTCTCAAGCGATACAGTAGATTACCAAAACCAAAAAAAGTTCTCACAATTCTTGTGAAAAGTCAGAGGAGAACCTTGGTGCATATGTTAAGATTCCAAATGATCCCTGGACTTAAAGGGGTATTCCCATTTCACTGATTAGCTTTAAAGGTAAAGACTATAACTACTAATCACTGGTGCGCTGGCCCTAGAGAGCAGGGATGCACCCTCCGACACAGAGCAGAGGCCAACAGCAGAGCAGGAACACGAAGAGGTGAGTAGCGAGTGTACGACTCATGACAACAGCATGGTGGGACATCCTTTTTAAGAGCCTTGGCCCCTAATTATTTACAGGAGTATTTTTAAATTCGTAATTAACTCTCCCCCAGAAAAAGAAAGCTGTCTGTCACACCACCTATTGGAAGTGACCTCCCTAAAAGTCAAGGCTATGCCATTAGAGAGCTTTGAAATAGGACTAGGAATTTTAGCTAAGCCAGAATCTGCTCTAAAAGGAAGAGTCATTAATCTATAGGGAGTTGTTTCCAGGTTCATTCCCTTCATCAGTACAAAGAAAAAGTTCATAAGGCTGCTTTCACACAGCGCAGTTTTGCTGCAGTTTTAATTGCGCTCCAATTAAACTGCCTTTATTACCATAAGGCCTTCGTTCACAAGGCTTATTCTGCCCTTATTGGCGGCCGTACTGCGCGCCGAATTTCGCTTCCATACACGGCTCCAATCCTCGCAGCAGTTACGGTAAACCACTGCTCTCATTGAGAACATAGGAATCCGTCGCTCCCCCCCACTCGGCAAATCCCTCCGCGGTGGGAAAGTAACATGCACATTATTTACTGCGCGCACGCCCGTAACAATGCATTGATCTAGGGGCTGGGAGCGCCGCCCCGCCCTTAATTCACGTCGGATTTGTGCGCTCAATACGGCCACAAATCCGTCGGAATAAGCCATTAACACGCCTAAAGCTTCTTTCAGTTGTGTAAATTATTCAGAAAGGTGTTTCAAGTAAGTGATCAATTATTGTGGATTACAAACACACTAATTGATTACTCACTTTCCATACAGTTCATTACCAGCAAGCTTCTTTCACTTATCTAAGGATGCTTTCACACAGCGCAGTTTTGGTGTAGTTTTAACTGCGCTCCAATTAAACTATATTTATTACCAACAACCTTTTTTAACTTACCTAAACTGTTTGGAAAGTGATTAATCAATGAATTTGTTTGTTATCCACAAGATTTCACACACAGTAATTAATTACTTACTTGAAACACCTTTCTGAACAATTTAGACAACTGAAAGAAGCTTGTTGGTAATAAATATAGTTTAATTGGAGCGCAGTTAAAACTGCACCAAAATGTAGGTGTGTGAAAGATGACTTCCGCGAACAGAATGAATTGGAAAGTTATCTGCCAGGATCACCTAGACTGCCACAGCAATGAAACTAAAGGGTTTATGAGGAAAGTTTTTTTTTCTTCAATTTTGTATCATGCCTCAAAGGTCTAGCGAGCTTTTTTTTGACACAGAACACCCCATTAAATGACAAAATAAGTTGTGTGGTTATATATATACATAAACAACCAAAAAACCCCCCCTAAAAACATTTAAAATTTTATATATTTTAAATATATTAAATATATTTTAAAAAATATGTTTTTTTTGGGGGACCTTTTACCAAGGGTGCCTTTTTTGACTATATAAATTTCACAGGAGAGCAGATTTCCAAGTAATGGTATGTTCACACGGCGTAATCGCGGCATGCTTTTCGCTTTGATACAGGCAAAAAGGCCGCCGCATTTTCGTAAATTCAAGCCTCATAGAAAACTAAAAATTTGCGCGCGCTCCCCAGGGGATAATCCCTTTCATATTGTTCCCGGGGGAGAGAAAAGTGACAGGTCACTTCTACATGGCGCTTACGCCGTGATCAGCGCGTACTTCCAAAACACACAACGTATTGTGGCACGTACAGTACGCTCCGCTGTACTCCGTGTGAACATACCCTAACTGACACCCAACCCGTCAATAAAACAAAATAAACTTACAGCAACAAAACCCTTTCCCTGTCCCGGCACAACAAAACCATCCACAAAACCTCTCGATCAGCTGGGGGCCCTCCCAACATTTTAAAAAGCCCAACCCCCCCAAACCCCCTTTTTTGGGTTCACCACGGGCTTATCTTCTCACAGCCATTTTCGGGTGTTTTCCACCAGAAGGCAAAAACCCACATTTCATTCCCTTCCCTAGTTTTCCCTTTTGAATGGGCACCTGCTGGATTTTAATTTAAAATCACCCCATTTTGGCCTCCTCTACTCCTCCATCCAGAGAAGGAATCTGGGAGAGATATACCTTTCATCCAGCAGTATACCAGATGTTTTGTCACAATACATATATATTGTGTGGTGATATATATAATTATAAAATATATATATATATATATAAATATAATATTATAAAATACTATATATTATATATATAAAAATAAATATTTAAATATACATACATAAAAATACATATATATTACATACAACACACATATATAACCCAAATATAAATTTTAGAATTTACAGGGAGAGTTTTCCCCCGGGGGAAAGGGACTTTTCCCCCTAGGGTACGTCCTATTGGCTCTAGGAAGTATAAGGACAACGGGTTTTTACACCGAGAGGGCCTTTCCGGTTTAAGGGAAAGGGGAAAATTCTAGGGGTCAGTAACCCCTATTTACTGGGCACTGTTTGTATAAAAAGGTTTTTCCCCCTCCGTTTTGTCCCGGGTCGGGTTTTCCGGATTTGGGCAAAGAGCAAGGGGGGCCACCCCACACACCAGGTGAGGCCCGGTAATTTGGGGCCCATAAAACCTGGGCCACTGGGCCCCTTTTGTTTTTTCTTTGGTGTGGACCTCCGCTGCAAAAAGGGAAACCATGCCTTTGGGGTCTACTACCTGTTTAAGACAGAAAGAAATCCCCCTTTTAGGAAGAGCCCCCAGCTGAGCAGGGATTTTTTTTTTGTTTTTGGGCCCGAACCTTTGGGCCCGGTTTTACACGGCTAACCATAGTTTTTCCAACTTTTGAAAGTGAAAAAAAGGGGACCCTAGTGGGCCCGGGGCGCAAGCCCCGCGGCAAAAATTTTCATTGGGCACGCCCATCCTTTTTCGGTATGCCCCCCCCTTCAAAAAGGGCCCCACCCCCCCACCTTTAAATGCATAACCGGGTTGGAAAAAAAGCCAGGGAGATTCCCTTAAAACCAGGTAATACCCCCCCTTAAAACCCGGGAAATTCCCCCTTTCAGGCCCGGTAATGCCCCCCTTTTAGCCAAGTAGAAAAACCCCCTGTTTGCCAGGGAGAGCCAAAAAGTAGCCCCGGTAGATTCCCCCCCCTTTTTTTACCAAGTAGTGCCCCCATCGTTAAACCAGTAGTGCCCCCAACATTTTGCCAGGGAGGCCCCCCTCCGTTAGCCAGGGATTTCCCCCATCTGTTAAACCAGGGAGGCCCCCATCGTTTAGCCAGGGAGGCCCCCATCTGTTACCCCGGTTTGTGCCCCCCTTTTGTTTTGCCAGGGGAAATGCCCCCCCTCTGTTTTGCCCGTTTGCCCCCACTGTACCAGGTAGGCCCCCCTCTGTTGCCAGAGTGCCCCCCTTTCCGGGAGTCCCCCCCTTTGTTGCCAGGTAGTGCCCCCTTTGTTGCCAGGTGATCCCCATTGTTGCCGGGGGTTTCCCTCTCTTTAGCCAGAACCCCCCTAAAGCAAAAAAAATAAAAAATAAAAACCACTCACCTCCCCAGGCCCTGCACGCGGCCACCCTCCCATTCCTCAGCGGCGCGGGGGGAAGTGAGAGCACCGCGCGTCATTTCCCTGCAGCCGCCGTCACTTCCCCCCTGCCCGCTGAACTTAGTGCGGCGCACACACCGCGCCGTACAACGGGGGGAGGAGGGAGGAGGGAGCGATCCCTCCTGCCCCCTCCCCCAATAGACCACGGGCGGTGAGGCCGCTGCACCCGCCGAGGAGCGTCCCGGCCAAGAGAAGCGCACCACGCTACTCTTGCGCCGCGGTAATTAAAAAGGACCCCCGCCCCCAAAAAGGCCGGGGGGAATGCCAACTCCCCCGGGAGGGCGGGGGGCCCCCAAAATAGGGGGACCCCCCCCCAAAACGGGGAGTTGGCATGTATGGGCTTAACTCGGGACGTAATTACTCCCGCAATTACGCCGTATGGCCGGGGGCGGGAGGGGGGGGCCGCAATTTTCCCCCCCATAACAATCACTGCCGGCGCGTATACGCCCCTAGAAAAAGCATGTCAATTCGCCGGGGGGGAAGGAACTAATCCATATTTCTATGAAACGGAATTTTCCGGGAATGAAGGGCCGTTTTCATTCCCTAAAATTGCCACTTTCGGCGCGATTATTGACCGAAATACGGGCCCCCTTTAAAATGGTGAACAAGGGGCCCAAAGGGGGGTTTTCCACCGACCCAATTCTTTCCCCATTCAATGAGAGCAAGATGTCAACAAATCACGCTGAGTCATGAAGCTGCAGTAAAAGGAGAGGGGAGGGGGGTTAGGGAACCAAAGAGCTCTCAAAACTTAAGTAACTAATAAACAGTACAACATGGATTCAATACAGCAAGACACAGAGCCTCAGAGGGCACTGCCCGGGAAAAACCTTACTGCAACAGTTTTGTAATGTAAACAAATCACAGCTGACAAGACGCACACAAAAACCACACACGGAGAGCACAGAGCCCCTAAGGGATCCTGGACATTTCACTCAAATAACAAACAAAAAAACTTGTGAATTCTATATACAAAAGAGAACACCTACAAAACAGCACTTGAAATTTTCCCATCGATAAACGGGGATCTAATAACACTACACTTTATTCGTATACAAAAAAAACATTTGCTCCCCGGGGGCCTTAAAAGACCACCCCATTCTCCCTGTCACAAAAAAGGATTCACGCAAGGGGCCCTTTTTCGCCCTGGTCGTACAGGGAAGCTTTGGGGTCCCCAAGGGGGGTGAGAAATGCGTAGCTCTCAGATTTTTCCCTTTTTTAATCAAAATTTTTAGAAAAGTGATTAAAACCCTTTTGGGGGTTCCCACGTAAACTTTTCATGTGGCAAAACCCCTTTAACCTTTTTTTTGTTTCACCTGCCCAAAAAAACCCACACGCCTGGGCTTTAAAATTTTTTCATCCTGTACGTCTCGCGGGGGAAGCCACCCTTTGTGACTTTTTAAACCCCCCCCAATTATAACCCACATTACCACAATTATACAAAACCTACTCGCAAAAGTTAGGGAAAAATTTTGGGTTTTTGGTTTAAATTTCAAGGTGAACATAAAATGTATTTAATTTTTTTTTTTAAAAAACAAAGAACCATCTCTTTTTCTTTAAAAAACTATGTCCAACTGCAATGCTTCAGTATGAAGGGGCCTCAGGGGGGCCCCAACAGACACAGACAGCGTGAGGGCCCGACACTGATCCAAACCCCGCCCGCCTTTTTGGGGGGCCCCACCCTTAATAGCGGCCCCAACCAAAAAAAAAAACGAGCACTATACGAAAGCGTAAACACAAGACCAGACAAAAAAACAAACCAAAAGGGGAAAGTCAAGCAAGCCAAGTCCCCAAC
The DNA here is from genome assembly GCA_025379985.1 of Phyllomedusa bahiana. NCBI lineage: Eukaryota > Metazoa > Chordata > Amphibia > Anura > Hylidae > Phyllomedusa > Phyllomedusa bahiana. Next base: position 436 of record JAODAL010005746.1, on the reverse strand, counting down.
TAACGGGAACGCGTACAAAGTCAGAAAGGAGAAGAAAAACGTGACCAACAATACGGGAACCAGGGGGGCACAAATAGAGTAGGTAACACCATAAACCACAAAAAGGGGACAAAAGCCCTTTAAAAACCTTTCCCAAAAACCCAAGACAAAGGGAAAGGAGGGGAAAAAGAAACCAGATAGGAAGGTATAGCTGTCAATCACCAGGGTCAAGGGGGCCGGTTTAAACCCCTGGGGCTGAAGATTCCTGGGCCAGGCGTCGGCCAGGAAACAAAAAAATAGCAGGGGAAAAAAACCCAGTTTAACTAGTGAACACAAAAGAAACTTATGTCAAAAAAAACCCCTTTCTCGCACCGCCTGGCTGGGGGGACCAAATCAAAGCGGGGGACTTCTGGGTGATCAATACAGTACCCCCCCCTTTAGAGGGCCCCGACCCTTC